>CM023482.1:102519842-102634573 GCA_013339685.2 Hyalomma asiaticum
CTTGGAAGAACGTGGGAATGGGCCGATGAGATCGATGCCGACTTGCTCAAAGGGCAAGCTGGGGGGCACCACAGGATGTAAGCAACCGGGCGGAGCTGCGGTAGGTCGCTTGTGGCTTTGGCATTCGGTGCAAGTGGCTACGTATGTCTCTGTTGTCTTGCGCATTTGAGGCCAGTAAAACCTTTCCTTGGCGCGATGAAGTGTTCGCGTAGATCCTAAATGACCCGCAGTAGGATCATCGTGCACAACTCGCAAAACAGATGAGCGGAGAGATTCTGGCACCACCAGAAGAAACCGCGCGCCTATACCGGAGAAATTCTTCTTATATAGAAGTCCATCGCGAACACAGTAACATGAAGTTGACTCTTTCACAGTAGAGAAAAGCGGCACTAAGCTCGAGTCCTCACGTTGCGCTTTTGCAAAGGTGGTGGCATCTGGGAAGGCACGATGTACAGACGCAATAAGATGGTCAAAACCGTCGGCGTCACATTCCGTTACACGAAGGGGCATCCGGGAAAGGCAGTCGGCGTCAGCATGTCGTCGCCCGCTCTTGTATGAGACACTGAAGTTGTACTCTTGCAGGCGCAGGGCCCATCTTGCAAGGCGTCCAGATGGATCACGAAGATTCACGAGCCAGCATAGAGAATGGTGGTCGGTGACGATCGTAAAGTGACGCCCATACAGGTACGACCGAAACCGCTGCACGGCAAAAATAACAGCGAGGCATTCTTGCTCAGTCACCGTGTAGTTACGCTCAGGTTTGCTTAGTGACCGGCTTGCGTAGGCGATTACGTGTTCTTTTTCCTCGAAGCGTTGAACCAGGACGGCACCAAGACCAACACCACTCGCATCTGTGTGGACCTCTGTTGGCGCGGAAGGATTGAAATGCCGGAGGATCGGTTGCGACGTGAGCAGGAACTTCAGTTGTCGAAAGGAAGCAGAACACTCAGGCGTCCACTCGAAAGACGTGTTCTTATGCAGGAGACTGGTCAAAGGATAAGCTACGTCAGCAAATCGAGGAATGAACCGCCTGAAGTAGGAGCAGAGCCCTAGAAAGCTGCGGAGTTCCTTCACAGATTTTGGTGGTTCAAATGCTTCAACAGCTTCTGTTTTTGCAGGATCAGGCCTAACGCCATCTTTGTCCACGAGATGTCCCAACACCAAGGCTTGACGCTCACCGAAATGGCATTTCTTTGAGTTCAGCACAAGACAAGCCTTCCGTATACAGCTGAGAACAATGCCGAGACGCATGTTGTGCTCGTTAAATGTGCGCCCAAAGATGATGACATCGTCAAGATAGCACATGCATATCTCCCATTTTAAACCTCGTAGAATAGTGTCCATGAAACGTTCAAAGGTAGCAGGCGCATTGCACAAGCCGAACGGCATAACGTTGAATTCAAAAAGGCCATCGGGAGTTACGAAGGCTGTTTTCTCTTTGTCCTCTGTATGCATCGGGATTTGCCAATAGCCGGATCTAAGGTCTACGGAAGAAAAATAAGAAGCAGAATGAAGACAGTCTAAGGCGTCATCTATGCGCGGAAGGGGGTAGACATCTTTCTTGGTGACGCCGTTTAGCCGCCGGTAATCAACACAGAAGCGCCAGCTGCCGTCTTTCTTTTTGACAAGAATTACAGGTGCCGCCCAGGGACTGGCAGACTCCTGAATTACTCCCTTGTGCAGCATTTCTTGTACTTGCTCACCAATTATCTTGCGCTCACTCGGAGATACTCTGTACGGCTTCTGGCGTATAGGGTGCGCTGATCCTGTATTTATGCGATGGCGTACTCGAGACAACGGAATCGGAAATGTCTGGTCCTTCTGTGCAAAGTCGAACACTTGCGAGTGCTGGGAGAGAACAGTCACTAATTCGTGTCGTTCACTCGTGCAAAGCGACTTGCTCACCATCTGGAGTAATTTGGAGTCTAACTCGCTCGTATGGAGGGGCTCGTCTGTAGCTTCAGATTCCAGTGCAGCCAGGAACGTTGGCGTTTCTTCTGTGAAGAGAGCAAGCTTCATCCCAGCAGGTACAAGTATGGGCTGGGCCGCGTAATTCATTGCCCATAATCCGGCGTGTCCTTCAACCACTGACACTAAACAATGCGGAACCAAAACGTTCTTCTTTACACAAACCGAATGAAGAGGCTCTGTCGCGGCATCAAATGTGGTATGTTCGGTACCAGAGGAAACTACCGGGACGCATGCTGCGCAGAGTGCAGGAATGACTGTATCTTCGCAAACACAAAAGACGCTCTCGCTCTCTTCACGTGGCGAGTTCTCCATGAGTCCGGCCAAACCCTCACGCTGTATTGAGAGCTCCCCACTACGACAATCAACTGCTGCACCACACTCCTGCAAGAAATCTATGCCTAAAATAACGTCGTGGGTAGATCTAGGAATAACGGCAAATTCGGTTGTAAACAGTTTTCCACACAAGCACACGTCCGCGGTACAAACACCAACAGGGCATAACGGGTCACCACTAACACTGCGGAACGTGGGAATAGTTTTCCACGAAAACATCACTTTTTGTCCCAGTAACGCTTTAAAACTAAGGCTCATTACAGAAATTGTTGCCCCTGTATCCACAAGAGCCATAGTGGGCACACCATCTACAAGCACGTTAACTTTGTTTTTGAGCATAAAAACTGGCGGAGGAATATCGGTTGTCAGCGAACGGTATCCAGCGACCTCACCCCCATCGGCCGCACTACCTAGTTTTCCGGGGGTGGTGATGAAAGGCGACGCCGCGGCGATGGAGACCGCGGAGCACGTGGGGCAGGTGGTGGTGTTATGCTTCTATCGGAGGCTGGTGATGGGTTCGGGAACCGACGGGTGGCTGGCGGCCGTGTTGGCCATGAAGCGGACGGGGATCGATAGTTTGCCTGGTACGACACGCGTACAGGCTCTTCTCGAAAGGCTCGGCGACGGTCGCAAAATCTGGCGATGTGCCCTGGGACACCGCAACTATAGCACACAGGGGAAGGCCGGATTTCGCGGTGATGCTCGAAGCCTTCATATCCGTCGACCAGCATGGGGTATCTGTCGCGGTTGTCGTAGCCTCTGTATCCTGAAGCCATCGGGTGTGGAGTACGGTACCGTTGCGTGGGATAGGGATCGCGGCGCTGCTGCTCGTTGTTCAGGCGAAATCGGTTCGCGGGTTCAGACTGATTCGCATATCTATAATCGTCCACGCTCGCTGCATTGACAGATGGTTGCCGTGAAGCAGATGGCATACCCGGATCGTTGTCTCGAGGGTCGTGGCCAACGGAGCGCCCGCTTTCGTGGCACCGGAGCAGCTCTTCACGTACTATTTGTCTTATCGTGGACGCCAGATCGGATGGTGATAGCGCACTTGTGTCGACGCTGGCCACTGTCGGTACATTAGCCAAACGGCCAAACTTCGGCGCGATACGACGCATCTTGAGCGCTTCAAATGTGCGGCAATGTTGAATTATGTCCGCTACAGACGTCAGGTTTTCTTTGGCTATCAAGAACTGGTAGACATCTTCAGCTATCCCTTTAAGAAGATGTCCCACCTTATCTTCTTCGCTCATTCCGGCATTGACAAGCCTGCACAGCTTAAGGACCTCTTCTATGTACATAGTGCAGGTCTCACCGGAGAGTTGGGCCCTTTGGGACAGGGTCTGTTCAGCTCGCTTCTTCCTCGTGACAGTGTCACCGAAGCACTTCTTCAACTCTTCCACAAATATATCCCAGCTCGTAAGTACGTCCTCGTGGTTGTCGTACCACATAAGAGCAGTGCCCGTGAGCGCAAAAACAACGTGTGACAGCTGAGCGTTGGAATCCCAACCATTATGTTTGCTCACCCGTCGGTACTGCTTCAGCCACTCGTCTACGTCCTCACCGCAAGCGCCGGCAAAGCTTGGTGGCTCCTTGTACAGCTGAGAAGGGCCCGAGGCCGATGGCCTCGGAGATTCAGCTTCTCGGGGCATGCTTCCCGTTGGCGATGGTGCAAGTCCCGCAAGGCGACGGCTGCGACGAAGTGCAACGAGTAGGGATTCCGTTGTTGGGGGATCAGGTACCCAGCACCTCCACCACTCTGTTACGGGGCGTGTAGGAGGGTTTATTCGAGGTAGCTGGGCGGCAAGCGATATGGCGGAACTGCACGTCGTTCTCCTCTTCTTCCCTGCTCTGTGTACCTCCTTGTTGTTGCTGCTGCTGCTGCTCCACTACCATTTGACGCACCGTATCAATATATATATATATATATATATATATATATATATATATATATATATATATATATATATATATATATATATTGTGGGCAATCATCGGGAACTTCTACTTCATCTGTACATAGTCATCATCACCTCGGGCTCTTCATCTTTGTCTGTGGTGGGTTACCACCTTGGGTCCGATCTGCGCTTTGGGTTCAGCCATTTTTCCGGAGCCTCAAGGCTTAATAAAACGGCATTATTACCCGTGCTTCACAAGTGGTGACAATATATATAGTGACAATATATATAGTGGTAGAGACGTTGCGCACTGAGGAGGACACACGCGGACAGCTACTGCACCTTGATATTTAGTCCATGAGAACACTGCCCAGGGATTTATATGTTCTACCGGGGTTTATTTCCGCCACACCCCCTCCCCCCGCTTCACTTAGCCCTCAAACAGGATTTCTAGGTAGACCTCTGACACTCCCAATTTACATAACTACATAACTTCTTTTACAAGCTGTATGCGCGTTTCTAAGGCCGCTTATAAAAGAAGTTATATGGTTAGGAAGTCCTCTGTGCGTAAAGTCTCTTCCACTGGTTCGGACGTCTCGGAGTGGTATGTTAGAAGTACCAGGAAAAATGACTGTTGGGCGAGTTGGCTGGTTTTTTAATGTTATGAACTGAAGCAGCACTGGGAACGGGTCACGGAAAGGACAGACAGAAAAGAGGCTGGCTTTCAAATGAATATTTATATATTTCAAAGGTCTGCATGTTGTCAAGGTGAGCGCACACTATCGGTTGTGGAGAATAAACCTTCAGGTATTAGTTGCCAGTTAACTTGTCTGACCTCATTGCCCTGCCTCTAGCGTTGTCTTACGGTTGTCTTTCGTACTTTCTAATCTAAAGGATACGCAAAGGAAAGAAAGAAAGCAGGAGTCTTGATTGAAGGCTTCACGTACGTACAAAAAAAAAAAAGCAAAAGGGCCATAACGCATTACATTAAAGGACATGATTGCAATTCCATGAGCCTGCACAAGAGCATGCATATAGATTTCCTCGCACTGCATCTGCTACATCAGAAGAAATGCAGACCGCTTTTCAGAAAGTGGAACGGAATAGTATGATTAATGTAGTTTAGAACTTACGGGAGATGTTTTACGCTCCTTGCACTTGAAAATGTGCACTGGGAAACGGGGAAACGCACATCGTAGCGCAAGGACTGATTACGCTAGTTAATGTAACCTTAGGTTCTGAATTCACCAAAATTCGCACCTATCAGTTCCCCGATCCCAGTTTGTGCACGTGAAAAGAATTATTACGTCCTTTTTCTTCGCTCGATTAGAAGACTGAACCTAGCCCCAAACATCTTTTTGCGGCATTGCTATTTCTGGCGAGATTCCGAAAATCTGATCTCCTAGACAGAAGCCCTGCGGGTAGCGTGGGGTACACTTTCTCATTTTGGAAGCAGAGCAGACATCTCAGTTGATTCAGCGTATGGTAAACAAAACTTCAATCTCTGTGTGCTCGGACGGCGGCTTCCCAGGTAAGGCTCTTTCTAAATGTTGACGCTGGGTCAATATACATAGTCAAGATCGCAAACGAGGCGTTCACTTGCTTGTGCTCTCGGTAACCACTATGCAAATGTATGTAAACTGCGTCGCTTGGGCACCGTTTTACGGTACGCATTCAGTGTGTGCCGAGGTAGTCATACGCAAGTGCAAACACACCGCGTTTCTTCATTCAAAATGTCAAAAGAAGCTCTAGAAGTTACGGGAGGGTGCCTAGAAGTAACGTACACATTTTCTATACGCTACAAACGAGTTGGAATTATCTTAGTAACCTGAGTCTGTTACTGCGACCAGGAAGCCTTGTGGGTCGAGATCTTGTAGCGCCTGTGGAGATGCTTCGCCGCACAGCTGTCTCAGTGTCCTCTTGATGCGGAGAAGTCCCGGGATGTCCTCGGATCGCAAGGGTCGTATGCGAGCGTAGGTGTGGACTTGCATCGCGTCGGCCGACTGTGCACCTGCGTCAGCGTTCTTTAGGCATTTGCAACTTTCAGTAGTAACTTGCCGTAGAAGCTCACGTTTACACAGGATGCCTTGGCCGATATGATGGTAGCACATACTGAGGAAATTGTGCGTCGCAAAAAACTGCGTGTCATTATGCACCTCCTGAAAGAAGATCACGTGCTGCAGGATTTGCGTAGTCATTAATAGAATTCGAATTGTTAAGAAACTTTATTACTATTAACCTCGATGACCATAATGTGAACGCGAGGCTTGTATAACAGAATGGGACCACGATACAGTTAACGACTGCAGCCCGCAGCCTATACAGACCACAATGAATACGGTATGTCGGAAAAAAAAAAAAATTCCGGGAACTCGTAATCACAGGATGGCTTGGTTGAGTAACATTGGTTTTAATGTGTTTAAAAGAAAAAGAAGAATCATCACACGAAACACACGCACTTAAGTTCTTGAACGCACGGGGGACGCACACAGCGTCCGTCGAACCTTCGCACTCTCGCACACACTACCGCACCGTTCCACAAACGCGCACACACTCTCTAGACACCCCGCCACCAGGCTAGTCTCCAGCCACTGTCCACTAGTCGCGGCACGCAGCAAGGGTGGCGCTAGCGATGTGCTAACAAATTAGCTAACAGGTAAAAGGAGTCGCAGATAGTAAGAGTGAGAGTGATGTTTTCACACGTGCTCTCAAAGCCTTATCTGGACATCGCTGTCTGGAAATTATTTGGTGAAAGGCATGAAGTAGCACTACTTACCGCATCCATTCATAACGAAAGCTGTATATTCACGGACCTCGGAAAGCCTAACTTCGGTCGTTGAGTAAAATGTATGCGAGTAAATATTTCGCTACCAGATACAGCAGTGCTTTCATAGCTTAACTCGGGAATAATCTAACACAAGCCTTGTCACGGAAGACTTATTGCAGCGTCAAGACTTTATCACATCAGCATTCTTAATGTTTGCCCAGTGTTGCTCCGTCAAGGACACTATATTCTGCTAACATGTAAACGATGTTTTTTGGGTATTAATTATTTTTTTGGCCGTTTGTCGACACACTGAATTCTCAAACTTGCTTCCCTTGTCCTACGTGTACAGTGCACAGAACATGCAGTAAAGTAAGCAACGTATTTTATCTTCCATTGGAGTATCGAGTTGGGAAACGTCGGATGGATATAAGGGAAACGGCGTACCATGCTTGACTCGTTGGCATTTACGTAACCATTTGATTGTAATGCTGGCTGCTTGAGGAATTTGCGCCTTCCCAATTAGAGGCGCCTTAACTGCAAAGCAGAATAGTTCAACGCAATGACGTACCTTTAACGTAGGCGACGAGGAAAACGCTCGAAACGCTGTGCGTTCACTTCGGCTCACGCGTTGGCGTCAACAGTGAGAAATGACCGAGGACATGTTGACCAGTCCGGAAGCCGCCCCATGAAGCTAGGCCGACACTCGCCAATTCCTCTCATTTCGTCACGAACGCTCCGCACTGCACAACCTCGGCGACATTTCGGCACACCGCTGTACGCGGTGACCAAACGGCGTAGGATGAATGATATGATGATAATCGTGGTAATAATGGTCCGCTTTTGTGACTCTTACCCACTATAAGGTAGTACTCACTTGCAATACTTGCCCATTAATGTGTTAATGGCAAGGTCCTGTTCCCCTAAGTAGTACTAACTGCTAGTTTCCTCACTCCACGTCTATCCGGTTCGCTATTACCAACAGCCATTTATTGCGACGACCTACGAGATCTGAATTTGGAAGATTTGTTAATTTTCCGCTACACTTCCTTGGAACTCATTACCGTGTCATATTAAAATAGGTACCCTTATTTTTTATGGACTTAAACCCGTTAATTTGTTCACTCAATGCAACTATTTCACCACCGTCACTTTTTAAAATAATTGCTTTGTGCTATTAAAGCATACCGCAGTGCTAGCCAGCGGCGCCTACGGTTCGTCGTATTGTGTTCGCATATCGCTGCATTGTACTTACACGCACTGCCTATCTCTAACGGGAAATACTCCGCACAGCTCGTTGCCTTAGAGACCTCACTTTATGTTTGTATAATCCCAGAAATGTACACAATAAAAGAAATTCTGACATATGAGGAAATCGGAGATATAGAACAAGAATTGTGCATCGCGGATGCATGTGAAGAGGTCTTACGATAGGAGAAACGGAAAATCTAAAAAAAAAAAAAAAGATGTCGAATGGCGGGCTGAGTTGTACGTTGGCTAGAGAATGGATGCTGCTAATAATAGAACAGAAATAGCGGGCGCCAAAGAAGTTGAAGTAGGATCGCGAGCGCGTGGCACGTGGCCTCTTGGTTTTTTACTGTTTGGAATAAAGGGCTAGGTAGCGACTCGCTGCTCGGCGCTCATCAGGCGTATTGTCTTCCGCCGCACTTCGAAGCCTGGTTTATTATTCATCGAAGTCCTCAGACATTACGGATGCTTAACCACTGCGGGTACTTGCCGTGAACCGAGTGCCGCGGTGGAAAAAGGAAGAAATATGAATAGAAGCTTTCTAAACAAAAACAATACACTAAAGGGATGATATTATTCCTAGTGGTCAACTACAGTCTCTAGGCCCTGTTAATGTGAATTTAAAGAGATATATTAATGAACGGCTAATATTAATGTTTTCTTAGGGGAGAAGTAATAATAATGAAAGAGAATATCAGCACGTCAGTGTCGTTGGTTTGCTTCTAAAATTCCGCGTGGCCTCACATAATTTTGCAGCATGGCAAGTCTGAACCGACACCGTCGGCGATAGTATCACAGTAACTGCAAAGTCGAGTACAAGCTGCCGAATAAGCGTTCAAAGGCACTAATAGGTATGCAAAGTAACCAACCGACAGACAGACAGACAGACAGACAGACACGAAAGAACAACAGCTATCACTACATTGTTAGTGCCGTCAGCACCATCATGGCCGTTACTCAGTCCTCTGTTCTGTTCCGCCGAAATCTGTGAGAACCAGCTTCAGCCAACTTTTCGGCATGCGCCACTAACCACTAACTTCGTTTCTAAGACAGCACGGCGAGTGCAAATATTAGCTAGCGTGTTGGTTCAAGACCACTCGGGCGATGTCGTTCCTCTGCCGCAGCAGCATACGCGGCCCATTCGGAGCAACTCGAGCTTGAAATTGAGTTTGGTCCCCCTAAGCCCTGACAAAGGACGACATTTCGGCTCCTATAGAAGATGCCGACTGGCTTTAGAATTGCAATGCGGACGTGGAGCAGCAGTTCCCCGCATGTCGTGTCCGGAAGAAGCCTGGCTATCCTCTATGAACGGTAAGTGGTGAAAGCTTTGTATTGCACGGGGAGACACGAAAGGGACTTTGACCTATTTGAGGTCGAGAAATTACATAATGAAGCGTTCTTGTCTGCAGGAACTCGATAACAGGCCTGTATAGAGCATAAGAACAACGTGCTCTTCGGGTGTTTATGCACACACTCGTCTAGTACAAATATTAAATGTAAATGGATGCATCCTTACTACTAAGGAGAAGGCAAACAACAATTCTTTTTCAGTCTGGTTTATATTCTGGCGCATACACAGGGTAAAACATTTCTTTCTCACTTTCCTCACATCGGCAATATTTTCTTTTTTTTTTTTACACGCTGTAGTAATGGACGAGCTCGGCCGCTAAGCAACAGAGCCTTACAGAAAAGCCGATACATGCGTTCAAAAGAAAGAATGCAGAACTGCGCGCTCATAGCGAAGCGACCGCGAGAAACAATATGAAAGATGAAAGAGATGGCGATGTGAAGCAATTATAATTAAGAGAGCTGTGTCGACGAAGTAAAGGCTGCTCACACTAGCGTAAAGTTCTCAATTTGCCCGTTGGCTGACTGCGCCTCAATACGCCCTGTGAGATGTACGATCTGCTGTCTCATATCCGTGACGCCACTCGCTGAAAGTCCACTACGACCTACGAAGAGAGCAGATGTGTAACACTTTTGTGTACATATAATACAGTATTGCCTTAAAAGGAACCGGCGTATCAATATGAAACACCCGCGGCGTTTTCTGCCCGATATCCTCGCCCACGCATTTCATGCCGCATTACACACTCAGGAAAACGGGGAACCAAGCGCGGGAAGCAGTATGCTGCTGCTGCTGCTGCTGCTGCTGCTGTTGTTGTTGTTGTTGTTGTTGTTGTTGTTGTTGTTGTTGTTGTTGTTGTTGTTGTTGCTTCTATAACTGGCACGTACCCACGAGGGGGATTGGCCACACTGCATTAAATGATACCTGAATGGTACCATCCATTAAATGATACCATCCATGAATCCATGAAAGAAGGAAAGGAAAATGCACGCATACACCAAGCTTCGCGTGCCCCTATTTTTCCGATAGGAGAAAGGACTCATCAATTATTATTGTTTTTATTTCACTAGTGTTTTGCGTTACCTACTGAAGGCAGCCTTGACAACGTGTTAATGAAATTTCGCGAAAGCATAAGCTTACGAGCTAGCACAATGAGGCTCCGACCTATCTGACAACCCAGTGTGCTGTCTTTCAACGAGAGCCGTTTCCTACCCACCCACCCCCTTTTATTTCTTTTTTTGCTTTTGTCGCAGTGATTGATATTGCCGACGAAAGTAAAAAGGATGCAGTGAAGTGCTAGAGCTCATGACAGCATATATGGTAACAGCAAGAGAAGGAACGCATGCGTGAGCGACAGTTTGATATCGCTCTTTCTCCTTAATTGATTACTCGGGCATACACTTTCAAGCATGCGTAATAAAACAATTTCTTCACCTCCCCCCCCCCCCCCTTTTTTTTTCTTTCTTGTGCAGGCGCTATGCTAGGTGCAACATAATTTGCGATCGCCCTATTTATGTCTCTTTATGTGTTGCGAGCACGTATCCGCGTACCGATTCAAGTAATACTGCGAGCAAAGTGCTGTTTCCAAAAAACACCGCATAATATCTTATAATTCATGTCATATAACGCGGAGACTGATTTTAGGTGTTCTTAAGGACGTATATTGTTCACACATGTGCGATTCGCTGGACCTGTGTGCTTCTGCGTATGTTCGTTTTACTGCGCAGACTGTTTCACCAAAGCATCTGGTGCCATATTTACTCAGGTGTCGATTTTTTAGAGCTTTCTTTAATGACTTTCCTGTCATGTTTGTTGTTTATCCTATCCTGTGTTACAATCGATCAGTGCCTGTGACTGCGACCTCGATTGTCCTATGAACTTTCCATGGTTTGGGTCCCCATACTTTTCATTAAGTTTCGCCAACATTTCGTCATTGGCAAGACGGTTGTCTAGTTATTGCACTGACGTCCGTAACGAGCGGCGAATGTCTAAGTGTTAGTCAGTGAACGTTCTTATGTTTAAGAGAAGGTTGGGCATATGGGGTCCTTACAAATTTTACTCTACATGCTTAGAGATAGCTTCGTGCGAAATGGATGTATATCTTTGTCGACTGCTCCTAACCCGACCTTCATAATCCCCCCTCCTTCTTCTCTCCTGTAAGCTGGCACATATACCCAATGTAGGGGATTGACCAATACTGATTTGACTTAAGGATTCCTTTTATATCTGTGGTTTGTACGAGTTTGACTATTGAGCACATGTGATTCTTCTTTTCTTTTTCATCCGCATTTGGAAGGCTCTTTTACGTTCGCTGAAACAGTAGAGAAGGACAAGCCCGGCAACGAGAATGAACGCAAATCATTAGCATAATCATAACGCGCTTAATATTAGCATAATAATAACACGGAGCAGTGTCAAGCAAAACGGCTTTCGCCGTTACACGTCCGGCGTCTCGTAATGCCTCGCAAAGCGCTCACGCAACAGGTGCGCTCGAGAAGTCCACGGTCACTACGAATCCAGCAAGCGACTCCGGTCACGCACGTATACTACTAAGGGGATTAAGCACTTTCGACAAGGGCCGCGCAACTCCATTACACGAACAAAGTACAAGCAGTCGCAAAGAGAGCGTGCGCGTGCGACCCTCCGGAGAGCGCGTGCTCTCACACCTCCCCGAGCCAAACCTCGGCGCGCACGGCGGAGAAATCGGGCTCCCTGGTCTGTCACTCGGCGAAGGTGGTGGCGTGCCCGAGAGGGCGAGAGGACCGCGATCGTCAAGCGGAGCGCGCGGCCGGCAGAAGATAATGCACCCAGACAGCGGCAGCAGAAGAAGAAGCAGCCGCAGGCGCGGTGGCAAGGCAGCACCGACTCCGGCGGCGGAAGGCAGGCAGATCGATCGCTTTTCTCGCGCGCTGGCGAAAGCCCGCCACCGCTGGCGAGGAGCGAGCGATGCATCGCACGACGACTGCCAGCTTCGGGCCTCCACCTTCTTCCTCCACCTTTATTTTGCCGTCCACCTTTCTCTCTCCGGGGAAGGCCCTGGCACGGAGGAGGGTAGAAAGGCGGCTGTCGAAGAAGAAGAAGGTTTCGAAGCGGGGCGCGTGATGTGAGAGGGGAAAGAGGAGAGGGAGAGCGGCATTCGGAAGATAGAAGACGAGCGCGCGGCCCGGGATCGGCGGCAAACAGCACCGAGAGGCCCGAGAAAGCGCTCGAGTGCTCCGTCGAGATGGCCGACGCGGCAACGGCAACGGCGGGAACGGAGACACGTCGGCACCAGGCGACCGGCGACGATGACCAGCAGGACGAGCACCTGCTGATCCGGCACATGAGACCCGACGAGCTCAAGCAGGCCATGGACATCTGGAAGGAGCAGGGCTTGGAGGAAAGCGAGAACAACGTGAGCACGTTCTACCAGGTCGACCCCGAGGGCTTCTTCGTGACCGTCGACACGAGGACAGGTGAGCCGATGCATTTCTAAGGAGTTCGTGGCACCGATCTTTGGTGGTGGGGCTGAGAGGAGACTGTAACGCGTCAACGTCGACTGGCATGGAAACGCGAAGACTGCCCATTTTCCTCGTGGATCAAGCTCGCGCGCGCCGGCGGTGGCACGTGTTTGGTGATCGGTAGTGGTCGTAGTCGTGTCGGTTCGCCAACGATTTAGGCGAGCGTGCAGCCTGTAGTTTACAATCGAGGGCGACGTTGCAACGCGCGAGACACTCGCGTTGCTTTGCAAACGAAGAAGAGGTAGACGTCGTCATGACGTAGTGTGCGTATTAATAATTCATTCAACAATTTTAGTAATAACATAAATAGTTCCTTGGATCATTGGGGCATCCTCTAGTCTTTCCGCCTGTACAATCACACGAAAGGGTGAGGAATTTCCGGAAATGTTTCGCCCCTTGAAGAAGACATTACGCGAGAGAAATGGGTGGCACTTCCCTTTTATAATTATTAATTCAGAAGCTGGACGGGCAGTAAGTATGCCGCGCGATGGTAATCGAGTACATGCGATTCACTTCATGAGGTGAACTCGTATTATGGTGTATATGACGTGACTTACGTCGACTCCTGATTTCCACATGTCTGGAAACGCCATCAATGCCACAAGCCTAAACGTGTCAGTTCACGGACGCTGAAAAGATAAAAGGTAAATTCGACGTGTGACACGGCCATAATAGGTGTCTTCAGCCTGGTGACGGTTGGCAGAATTGTACTAATTATGTAATTCTAAAATTGCACCAAAGTGAACACTGTTCACGTGACTATATTAATGCTTGTCTTGTCTGTAAAACGTAGTTTACCTTTATTCCGGACATAAATATGACAAGTAATGCAGTACGTTCGTAACTAATATGTACTTCGGCACTGCCACTGACGTTTGCTTGCAGCGTTTTCCGTTTTTGATTGTTCAAGCGAACTACGGGCTAGAACGAGAAAAAAAACAAGGACGTGCGCGGAAAGGACATGCCCTGTACTCTCCACTAAAACAACGTTGCTCGAGGCAGCTTTGGAGTACACAGCACTGCCATCCATGAATCTACAGTGCGCGCTGGCCTACAGTTTTTTTTTTTCATTATACATCTTTTCTGTCGTCTCACCTAAAGCGGGAAGCAATGATTCGTTCATCATGTCATCAGCGGCGGCCCATATGGTCCACACTATGAAAAGAAAGAGACATACGGCTTGCTAGCGTGATGTATTCGGGAGGATTTACATAACTCATCAACACGCAGTAACCTGCTTTGGCACTATACCAACATCTGTAGAGCGCTTCTTATCATTATATATTAGCAGTTCAGAAGAATGATTAACATCTATGTAATTTTTCGCACGGCACATGTAAACTGCTAGATGTTACAACCAAACATTTCCCGCTTAATATCTTACGTATAAAATCTTGAACACGCGTCTTTGGCTACATAATTCGACCTCCAGGCTTGTTTAGCCAGAATAAAGACATTTACCTCAAGATATCGTTAACAAACGCAGTTTCTAAAGAGCTTCAGCCCAAAGTGCTTTGCGAGCATCGCCATCCTGAAGGCGTTACTGTCTGTGGTACGAAACAGGCGCTCCGTTTTAGCAACTGGACTCGGTGACCATAGAGGTGAAAGTTTGAAGTCGGCCACTTGCGGTCTCTCTCTGGAAATACTAGCGTTGGAATGTTGTTTCTTCGATAAGTCTGCTTCATGTAATGATTCATTTCGGGGGTTTAATGTCCCAAAACCACGATATGATTATGAGAGACGCCGTAGTGGAGGGCTCCGGAAATTTCAACCACCTGCGGTTCCTTAACATGCACTATCATCGCACGGCACACGGGTCTCAACATTTCGCCTCCATCGAAATGCAGCCGCCGCAGTCGGGATTCGATCCCGCGACCTTCGGATCAGCAGCCGAGTGCCACAGCCACTAGACCACCGTGGCGAGGCAGCCCTGCTTCATGTAATAAATATGAGGAAACTTTAGGGAATCACGTTGATTTTCTTTGTACCGCTCTTGACGTGCGGTAGCTGCCCCTTGAATTCTATGCGCTTAGGCATGAAGTCTGTACAGAGTTAAGCGAATGGTGAAAGAGCGTGTGGAATACCCAGCTTAGGACTTTCATTTAAATGTATGCAATATGCCCTGGATCACCCGCGTCCTATTCGCCGACGAAGTTGCAGTTTGAGTAGAGCATTACCAACCTGTCGCTGCGGTATCAACAAAGTATGCAGTCATGGAGCGTCAACGGATTGCTCTCAACGCTTTGATAGGTGGCTCTTTGTAATACTTGGGGAATTTCACCCGTCGTTCGTTCACGCTTGAGCAATCACTACAGCCACGATTATCCCGTGAGACACTACACATATTACTGAGCCACTTACGACGGGGGAAAAGCTCTTCCCTATCGGAGTGGTCGACTTCTCTATATAGGATCAGCCACTGCAGCTGTGAGGAGACCGTGTCGAGTACATCCTCTGCCGCCGCGCCGCCCGCTTCTATAATATTTGCGTCAGCCTTTTTTGGACACGCCCAAACAACGTGACGGTCGTGGTCGACCTTTAATACAGACGAAAGCATTCTATAGACGGACTCACTTGTCATCAACTGTGAAGGCTATGCGTGCTTTGACGGTTTTTCTAAGACCAGTAGGTATTAAGAGACCCCCTGTCCGTGGAAGGAACCTCTGTCCGTGGTTTTTGGATATAAACCTCAGAAATCAGTCGATAGAACCTCTGTCAGCTGTGGTGTACGCTGAGCCTGTGTCATTTCGCTTTTACTGTTATCTTATTTTAATCGGCGATCTCAGCGCTCCAACCAAAGGCAAGGAAATGGGCGTCCTCTAAGTCAATGTTCCTTGACTTTTTCGAAATTTTCTTTTCCGTTAAGTCCACGGCGCCGTACACATCCGTATCTTCGCAGCTTTGCAAAACAAAACGCACTCAACAGATCTTGAGGATCTTGGGACACGATATCTGACGGGACGTACGCCACCACTCGATTTATATTATAATCCGTTGAGTGATGCTTTGAAGCGTTTATCGAAAGTCACTTTTTAAATAAAATCGCAACCTTTTCTGCTACTGCCGCGAGGGTGTGGTTATGCAAATACTTCTAGCTTGTTTGACCACGGTGCTTTTTTGCCCTCCCTCTTCTTCCCGTTTGGTGCGATTTGCTGTTTAAAGGAACGTCAAAGGAAAATAACAATTAAAGGAGCACTTGTGCACTAACAGGTTAATAATTAGGAATGTTCAAAACGTCAAGCATATTGACAAAACCGCTTCGGTAATCGAGCTATTACAGTAAACATAGGACACGAAATGTGACTACAGCGGCGCATTCGGTACTAGCCCGCTGGCTTTATAGGTCCTCTGCATAATTCTGTCACCAGAAACTAACCACCCACAATAAGAGGGTTGTTGTAGCGCATTCTGATATGGCGTGAAATAATATACATATAATATAAATGTTTTTCCACTCGATTCCCAGGGAAAGCATCCTTTTGACGTTAGCTTGTGTGGGACAAGAAGTCTCATTCCAGCGACAAATAGTTTCCTCTGAGTAGCTAACGATCTCGAAGTCTATGCCTTTGGCTGCTGCGAGCACCGTGGTAGACGTGCAAGAAAGCACGTCCCGGTCGCCACGTTTAAGACACTATCCCGCGATGACGACATATATTCTGGAAGTTTCACCACCTGCGCACTCCCACTTGCCTAGTCTTCTCAACGTTCAGCTCTTCTCTGGTTTAATTTAAACGCGAAACACAGGCAAGTAATAAAATATTCCACGTTCATGTCACGTCATCGGCTCGAATTGTGCACGCGCTTTTGAATTTCAGCCAAGTCTATAAGGCAGAAAGCCGCGCGATGGTCACTAAAAGTACCAATAGCGTTCGAAAGACCAAACGCAAACGGAATCATTAAATAGCTTCATTTTATATTATTCGGGGCTTTAGTAAGCGTCTTTCGGTTTAATTATGCAAAATCCCTTCCCCGTCGCATTTCAGCCCGCACCACGCGTCGTTGGCTATACAGTATGAATGAAAGAAAGAAGTGGTGAAAGCGCGTGTCGAAAATGGAAATACAAATTCATTTGGGCGAAGAAAATTGCCTTGATCTCTGTTGCCCTGAAGAAAGCTTGTTTGCTGAAATTCAAGCAGAAACTTGTGATCTAAACAAGATGCTACACCTTTCGCTGTTGCCACTCGTGTTTCCGCCCAGAGGCCGAACAGGCAGAGGCGTGTGTTAGGACATCTGATCCACTAGGTACGCGTACACTTGCGCCGACTGACGACAACTACGACCTTTTAATATTATTAGGTTCACGTTCAGGTCGATCCCTGCGTTGATTTACGCACTTCGATGCACAGCGTGAAGAAATTCGGTAGCCTGGTAGCCATTTTCGATTTCCACAGCTAACCGAGTTCGGCATAACGGTAGAGAAAAGACCAAGCCTGCACTTCCAAGCGAGCTCGAGCTTCGCTGACTAAAAAAAAAATGAATCTCGAACATGATCTCTCGCACTAACCTGCAGTACAGTCCAGACACAAGATAAAGCATGCATGCTGCGGGTTCGTCGCCTATGGCAGCATCTGACGCCATCTTGTCGGTAGAACCGGCTGCTGAAAAAGCTCGTTTCGCTTCCTTAGTTCCCGTAACTATAATGCCGCAAATGCAATGCAATTAACTTGCGTGTGGGTCATAAGCACCCTTAATCGTTGACATTCACCCGAAGTTGTAGTAAATGAATGTGCGCAGTTAAGGATGCAACCCAAGAAGAAAAAGTTCTTCTAAGACATTCTAATAATAATAATAATAATAATAATAATAATAATAATAATAATAATAATAATAATAATAATAATAATAATAATAATAATAATAATAATGCTGTGGTTGTCTGTGCCCAGAACTACGATAGACTACCCGGGGGTTTTTTAACGGACTTTGATAACGCACAGTACACAGGTCTGTAGGATTTATCGTCTCCGTCAAAGATACGGCCATCGCAGGAAGGACTGAACCCTTGACTTTTGGGTCGGCAGCCCAGCACCGTAACAAATGTACCACTTTTAAAACTTAGTTCTGTTTGGTTCTCCTGTGACTAATCCGGAAAACGGGCAACTGCTCTTAACAGCACAGAAATTAAAACGCGCCGTTTTGTTCTCATTGCTTAATTTCCCGTAGTCAACTAACGAGATATCGCTGGCGGTTACCATTGTCGTGCTGTGTGCATTGTTCCTAGATTGCTTCTTTAACTTCGCGCCTGACAACAAACTAGGAATTGTATCTTCAGAACGTTTTGACGTACAACTTCGCAGTGAACTGTTCCAGCTGACCAGGAAAAGCACCAGCGATTTATTTGGCACTAAACATATTCGCAGCGACGGGCAGGATGTTCCCTGGGTTACCACGGCAACTGACAGATTGATGCGGAACTGCTTTCGACACTGGCGTTCTTCTCCTTGTTCTTTCGCCTTCGAACACGAAAGAATCGCCCTGTAAGCTGGAAATCATATCGCGGAAAAAAACAAAGGAACGCGCGGTAGTAGCAGACCATATATAAACTAGCTCGGCCAGCCGAATAAGCTTCGCCAGAGAAAGAGCATAGAAAGCTGCGCGCAACAGCTGAATGATTGGTGCTCACCGTGGTATTGACATAGCGTGCACACTTTGTATTTTGTCTCCTTGTTCCGTTTGTTCTTTCTATATATCTACGACGTGATAGATTTTTTTTGCCTTTCTCCAGACCGACAATCGATCCGGAGGAAGCAATGTGACAGGAGAAAAGCAATTGTTACCTTCCCGAATGACTTCCTGCCCTCCCTCCGACAACCTTCCGCCTTCAGAGTTCCTTGTTTTGTATACATATACGCTTAGATAGATAGATAGATAGAGATAGATAGATAGATAGATAGATAGATAGATAGATAGATAGATAGATAGATAGATAGATAGATAGATAGATAGATAGATAGATAGATAGATAGATAGATAGATAGATAGATAGATAGATGTCACAAAAGGGACGTTGAAGGTCTGTTCGCTGTCGTGAGACGGGATGTCTTACAAAAAGAAAACGAAGGCACGCACGCTGTTCGGATGTTGAGTTCTCCTGCACAAACGTCAGGGCAGAGTATACTACCTTGATTTCCGCAGCCATCGCTTTTTTCGCGCTGACAGGGAAAGAAAAAACAAGAACAAAAGCGCTTAGAAGTATAGTGCGGCTTCCAGGCGATGTAAGTGTACCGTGCTCCGGGCCCGTTTTCTCGGTGACGGCACGGTGTGGACAGCCCTGTCTCGTCTGTCTTCGGTGCGTGTCGGAAGTGCAATTTGCCTCGTCGGGGCGTCCCTCTACTTTAAGAGAAGAGCGCGAGAGATACATGGAGGTTGTCTTTGTCTGTTGTCGTAGTGCGTGCGGAACCAAAACAGGCATGACGGAAGTGATATTTTAGGGATGTACAGTCGCGAGCAAAAGTTTGGAGACCAATGGGTGCCACAAACACCGCATTTTTCTTTGCAGTCTGAGTAAGTTGGCTTAAATCAGGTGGTTCAGCCTAGGTGCACTTGTTCGACCAATGCAATGCAGTGGTGCGATTCCATGTTGTAGAGCTTTGCAACTTGGAATTTAAAGTTTTTTCTGGTGCCATGGTATCCAAACTTTTGCTCGTGACTGTACGTTTCCGGGTTGCATGTATTGTCAACGTCGGTGGACAAAAATCGGATGCTTTATAATTTTTTGAACGTGATATTCGGTAAGAAATCAAGTTTTTTGTAGAATGATTCCGAAATTAGTTTTTATTAAGCTTGAAAATTTAAATTTACTCATGACAGTGGTGTAGCGCCAAAAGTTCTCGCAGGGAGCTTGTAAAATGACCTATTAGTAATGCCGTTCACTTAAAGAGACACTCAAAGAAAATATTAACTCAGGCTAGATTGATTTTTTTACAACTGTTGGAAATTGTCACCGCATTTTGTGCGCCGGTAAACGAATACTTTTCGTCGCAAACTGTCGCCAAATGTCCCTAGTGTCGGCCGCGTAATTAGCATTGCCCACGCCGAAAAGATTTCCTGACGTCACTATCTCGGCTGTCGACACTATGGTCCAGTGACGCCCGAGGCCGCAAATTGTACCAAGAACTGTGGCTTACTGCGCGTTTATTTATTCAAAGCTTATCTAATCGATCGTTCGTTTATAACCGGTAACACTAATCGAGTATCAAAAGTAGATTAGCTGACGTCATTTCGAAAAGGTGCCCACAGGGCGCTACTACAATTTCTCAATTTCGCCTTTTTTTTTTTTTGCTTACAACGGCCCTGTTTTCCCCAGGAATCGCGACTTGGTCGTTACATAAATCTAATATTTCAATGTTTCCCAACTTAATTTTATAGTTTAGAATTTTTTTAGGCGAGCAGAATATAATTTTGTTCTCTCGATTGGGGTAGCTAGCGTGTGTGCACAGCAAACTCCATGGAGCATAAAAAATCGGTTGGTACGGGGTGCTGGAGTTTACGGGAGAAATCAGGTTTAACCGGATTTCTCTCAACATGCAAGGGGCCTAAGAACTGGGTAATTTTGGGTTTTTCCCGAAAATAAATAAGCCTAGATATTCTAAACAAAACGTCCACAGGGTGGACGTATCTTCTCCTCACTCTTGGGCGAATCATGGTGTGTTATGTGTGCCTGCTAAGTTACAGGGGAATCGACCCACTTGTGTTTGTTAGACCGCTCTTTCAGTTCCACAGTGATGCATCAGTTTTCGTTTCATCGTTTCGTTTGCTACTTGTGTGCATTTAGCTCGAGTTAACATCTCACATGACAAGGTGTGAATAAATATGCTTTTTGAATACAATACATAATAAGTAAGGCTCGTATTACTGTACTTGACTCTAATGCATTTTTAAAATCATCTTGATAAACCTTCTGAATCAATCGCTTATGTGCCATCGCCAACGTGGTGTCGTTACCCATGACACGGAACGTCCATTCTTCCTCGCTTCGCCGCAATAGGCATCTTTTAGGGGGGAAGCCCGCTTTACGTTTTACAATCTTGCCCTCTCGTGTGTGTCGAGTCAAACACGTATGAGGTGAGAGGGAGAGAAAAGAAAGGAAGGAAATGCAGCTAGGTTGACCAGGCGCACGTCCCGTTTGCTACACTGCTCTGGGGGGAAAGGGAGTTGGGGTGACCTAAACAAACATCGCTACCCACTTAAAAGTTAAAGCGACCGTAAAGAGCAAAATAATTTTTCTCGTATCAGTAAATCCCTCTTTCACAATGCCTAAGGCACCACTCCTGCGGCGAGAAAGCTCTAGGTAAGTGATAAAAAGCGCAAGAATAAAACGTAGCTGGCGACGCCGCCCTTAAATTTCCGCACCAACTCACTGTGACGTCATAGATTTTGGAGGCACCTACTAGGGCCCACGTAATTATTAACCGATAAAAATGAATTAGAATGCATTGTTATGCGACCACAGAGTTAACGTAACGAATTTCATCATGGAATTCCATTGAGACAATATATACCAAAAATAAGAAGACTTAGCTTGAAATCCCGTGACATCATGCTTGCGTTGAAGTGCCGAGGTTCCGGCGCGGAATTGAAGAAGTCAAACTTTAACCTTCATTTTCTCGCCTAACATTTAACCCATGGTGACGAAACCAATGACCATAGCATTCTTAAAGTACGCTTCGTCGATATAAGTTAATTTATTGTTTCTCTTTACCCTGTCTTTAAAATCGGTAACAGTGGCATTATGTTTGCGTTCCTCTTCAGGGCATTCAGGATGCGAGGCCTCGCGATGCAGCCCCCCACTCCCACTGCTCGCATACAGAACGCTGGTGTTGGTCGCGCGTTAGGGGTAACTATAGGCCCCAATCAGCCAGCTGGAAGACAAAAGCCAGCCCACATGTTCTTCTTTCTCTTTTTCACTCGGATAATAGTTACCCACTCGTCCTCGTTCTAATCAATCCCGTCAACGAGCGGATAACGGCAGCATAACAGGCTCCGACAAGCCGCGCGGCCAAAATAATCACGCCTACAATAAGGGGAACAGTCAGATCGATTTAAAGGAACACACGAACGTTCTCTTTAATCGCGCCTAGGACTTCATACGTGAAGAGAATGAGAAATGGCAAGCGTAAAATTAGCTCGTGAACTGTCGTAAACATGACCATGATTATAGATATTCTAACCTAAACTAACCTAACCTAGATAACCTAACCTAAGCTAACCTTGTACCTATGGCTTAATTATAGAAGTATTGAAAACACATTTATTGGTTTTGTAGATTTCGATACAGATGCTACGGGCTAGTGATGCTGTTTATAGAATCAAAGTAACAAAAAAAAATTACACCATCTCCTCGAAGGGGACCATGGGGTGATGCGGAGCATCGCTGGGACTTTCAACGGTGCATTTAACGGCGGTGTTTACAGGTTTGCAGTGTTTTCGGTGTTACCTTTGCAGTGAACCTTGCCTGTTATTACGTTGTTAACTTGGTTCGTTACCACGCATCGCGTGACCGTTGTCAGAGTGTGGGTTGATGCTGATGCGTACTTGCGTCAACCCACTCGCTGACGGAACTGTTGCTTCCATCAGACAACACCACCAACTTCTTTCATCGGAGAAGGAGGAGATACTACTGAAGCGAAGCGCGCGCGCGCTCTCTGCCCGCCTTATTTATTGCAGCAGCTGTTGGAGAGAGGGAAGGGAGAGGAGAGTCGCGCATGAGCAGTGTGAGTGCGGACGCTGGTTGACGCGTGACATACCCGCGAGCAAGAGATGCTCCGTATCTAAAAAAAGCAGCGCCTAAAGTGACACTAAAACGAATCACGATTGTTCTCGTAAAAGCAAATTATCCTTTCACGCAACCGAAAGCACCACTCTCGCAAGGAGAAGACGCTTGGTAAGTTAGAAAATGCGCAAGAGAACATACAAGCGACATCGCCTGCACGGAGGTTCCCGCGCTAATATGTGTGGCATCTTACATTTTTGACGGTGCCTAACTAAGTCGTATATAACTATTTATTGGTAAAAGCGATATTCATTGCGTTCGAAGGAATAACACGCCGTATTTCAGACAATTTTACTGAGCCAATGTCGCGAGAAAATGCAAAAAAATGAATTTGGGTTCGTGATGTCATCCCCTCGATGTTTGGCGCGCAAAGGTGAAATATGAGATGAAAGTTTAATGTTGATTTTCTCTTCTAATCATGAACGTAAACTGGCGAGGTTAACGGCAGCGCAGTTCCTCAATAGTAATATATCGGTCTGAACCACATTAGCGTTTCACCTTAGCGTCCCTTTGAACGAACGGAGAAGACTAAAAGACGAGGACACAGAGCTTTCTTATCAATACCGTATCAAGCGCTCCCTTTGCTTTGTTTTTCGCTTTCAAAGTACGGTACCAACTAGTCCTCCTCGCACCACTTGTTCTTTTGAAATAGGTATCAAATTCATGATTGTTTGTAAAGGTATCTCCTTTCTTCTAACTACCTCACTGATAGTTCAGAGTAATCAGATATAAATTTCAATAAATGCGAAAAGAAGCCTTAGACCAATCAGCATTTGGCCATGTGTCTATAACATATCAGGCGCTGCTCCACTACGACTAATAACCCCTGTAAGTTTTCCTGCGACTGGTACTGATTTTAGCTCTATCGAAAAAAAAAAAAAAAAACAAACCATACATTCGAGTCCTGGAGTCGGATATATCTGATCTTATGGATGAATGTGAGTTAGTTCCAGCTGTGATGACGACCAGAATGAATCGTGCGAAGTAATCAAGCAAAGCCGATCTCAGGAATCACAGCGCCTGAAAAATTCCCGGGCAATCCTATGCAGCCCCCGGCACACGTTCATGATTGGGACCAATAACGGCGCGCCATCTGCGACGGTATGTTTTTCGTAGACCATAAATGCGCTGCAGATAACCACAAGACCATGCTGTCAATATAAAAGCTTTTAAGAAATTTAATTACAATGCGCATAACGGTACTATAATAGTCGTTTTCTACGCACGAGTAGCCACCTTTACACGGCTTCATGATCTGTCGACAAACTTTTGCCTGTTTTTATAAAATGGAAGGTTTTGCGTTCCTATAATTTTTGAATCGCTGATTAAGTGGCACTACGTCAGCCATTGCCTCCGCCGACTGCTAGAGCAGGGCGTTATACGAGGTTCTTTGCTTTGTTTTGCGCGTAATGATTGCACAGACTTTCAAGTGTACTAACTGCAAACAGCATGCCCAATTGCAACCGTAACGAACGGAAGCACTTAAGTTATGCTAGAGTGTAGAGCTTCCTATGAAAACTTTAGCACTGGCGCATACCAAACCGGTTGTCCTCTTTGTTATGGACCAAGGGCCTTTAAGCGAGAACAGATCATGATTTTTGATGGAGGAGCTCATCACGGTGAGGAAGCAGGGAGGCGTTATGCAAGTCATTACCAAAAACAAAGTAAATAAAAAAGAAAGGGGGGAGGGTGAGAGGGAGGGGGTAGTGAAAACAATCACTAAAAATTGCACTTATATATTCCACTCAAAGTCACAAAGCATAACCTCGGCTGTAATCGGCAGAAAGTCATTAGCATCGCATTACCGATGATACGGCCCACATGTTCCTTCACATCATTTGCATGTATCGATTCGGTCTGGAAGTGCTGTTGTCGTCGACCACGCAGCTGAATTGGAGGCGTAATGACACGGTCCTCTCATGTGGAAAACACAGCGGAGATCACTGTCGCACTTACGACATTCCGATATGTCGACGCTGAAAAATGGTAATGTCGCGCTTTTGAGGTGTTCTTGTTGGATCGCTTGGAGTAATGAAGGTGGCGTTTGCTTCTTGATGACAACTTATTTGTCGATTTTAAAAGCTTATTACGGAACACGGATTTGCGTAAGTTAATAATGTTTATATGTTAGTAGCCCGTGGGCATGAGATGCATAACATTTGACAAAGATAGCCAATTTGTGTTTTCGCTTTGTCACGACTTTGACTTATAGACTGGGAATTTACTACGCACTTTGAAAACACCCTCAAACCATATATTCCCAAGCCCCAGAATTCAATCGAATTGAATTGAAGCGAATTTTATTTGTACATCAAAGGAGACATTACAACAGTGACCACTGTGATGCTACGAGGAGAAAGCAAAAAACAAAAACCGTTAAGGCTTGTCAAATACTTTCACCCTATTTAACACAGTAGCAACAACAGCATGAAACCCTTACTCAGTACACAAGGTCAAAAAATATATATTCGAGAATCAGGTTGATTGCATTCTAGAAATACACAGAAGAATGTATAAAGTACTAAGTAGACCAGAACCAAGGTTATGACAGTTTAGCTGCGATTGCTCTAAGTGTCGCACGGACACAGAAAACAAAATCGGCCCTCTAATGTCTCGACCTTCAACGCAAATTGCGCTATGCTAGCTATACGGACAAAGTATTGTCGTTTGGCTTCGTGTCATTCGCTACGTAATGCGTTCACCAGAACTTGGTTGACTGTGAAATACGTAAACTCGACGCCAGCGCAGTGCAGTACATCTGACTACTTGCATGAACATCATGTCAAAAGCGTTTTATAAATGACAAATTCGAGAGACAACGCTCATGTCAGAAGATGCGCTTGGCGAAATTTTTCAAGTTGACGCTGCAACGGCATCGACATGGCAGACGCAGTGTTGCTTTTTGGATTCGGATGTTCGCGTAACATTTTATTTCCTCTATGCGCACTTCAGAAGCCGGTGTTATCCGCATCATGACGTAAATGTCCTTGGGCCTGCGGCAGCGCCGGCAAGAAAAACTCATTCAGGAACATATGGTTAAGTGCTGAGTGTCATTTTTTTTTTTTTTTTTGTGCCCGGTTGTTAAAAGTTTGGGTCACCTCCTCATATAGCTCTTATTTCTTTTTTTCTTCAAGCATGTTACAATTAACATGTCAAGAAAATGAGTCGATATATTTCAAAGTCGACGGCCGTTGTCAGCAGGAACGCGAGCACCATCAGTTGAAAATTCACGCTTTATAGATGCCATAATGAACTTATGTGCCGAACATTCGTCGATAACCCGCCACGGTGGTCTAGTGGTTATGGCACTCGGCTGCAGATCCGAAGGTCGCGGGATCGAATCCCGGCCGCGGCGGCTGCATTTCGATGGAGGCGAAATGTCGAGGCCCGTGTGCTGTGCGATGTCAGTGCACGTTAAAGAACCCCAGGTGGTCAAAATTTCCGGAGACCTCCACTACGGCGTCTCTCATAATCAGAGCTTGTTTTGGGACGTTAAACCCCACAAATAATAATAAATAAACATTCGTCGATGGCTGTGTGAATGCTTCTGCGGCTGATCTGGGCCCGTATTCACGAAAACAACTTACGACAAAAAAGCTCGTAAGAGAAAATTTCAGCCAATGCTGCTGCTGGACATATCATTAGAGACGCTTCCCGACCAATGGGAAAAAGAACTTACGAAAGAGAAGTTTTGTGAATTCGGCCCCTGGTGTTTCAGTGGCCATATAGAATGCTTACATGGTTTCAATACGTTTTTGAGAGCTCTGCAAGTACGCGAACGAGTTACTGAAGTTCTAGTGCTAGTGCTGAGTTCTATATCTCTGTGTGCTGGTCGCTTGCCTCGTCACTCCGTAGTTCGTTTCGGTTACATCAATCATCCGGGGCCGTATTCACAAAAACGTCTTACGCTAACAATGTTCGCATGTGAATATTTTAGCCAATCAACTTGCTGGACATATCATTAGCGAAGCCATCAAGCCAACGAAAACGAACACTTACGAAAGAGAAGCTTTGTGAATTCGGCCCCGTTTCTTACGGCGTACCTGAGATGATGTGCGCTGCCACACAGCGCATATATATTTAACCTCATTTGTCCCTCTGACGAACAGAAGCATGGCTGTAACACACTGTGCCTTAGTGCAGCAGTTCCCCACTACCATTGTAAGAGGTACCCTAAGTCATAACGATGTCTTCGTGAGGTTCTTAACATACGGTTATAACCTTGTGGTTCCTAGTTGTGCGAAGCTCGGCACATTGATGAGGACTTCGTTTTACAAATGCTTTCGGCTTAAGTATGCGCTGCCTACTGAGTTAGCACATCTTTCACTCTTGCGTTTAAACCATCTACCGAGCTCACATTTCTGCACTGTAACTTGGGAAACGATGCTGGTTGCTGACCGCTTTTGTAAGCTTCTGGATCACGTGGTACACATGCACATAGCACTAGGAACGCCCGGTAGACGTTGCTGTGCAGGTAGTCCTGCACAAACGCTGTATTGTGCAGCTGTACATAGCAGGTAGATAGATGGAACTGATGGAACTTAGTTTGCGCAGGTAACATGAAGTTCTGCACGTCTTTGTTATCTGGACGTTGTCATATACAAAACGATGTGAAGCTACTACTGAAAAGGACTTACAACTACGTCATTGCTTTGCATAACAGCGGAAAAGCCCGTAGTGACCGATACCGCGACATTTCTTTACCAGCATTAAGATTGCACTACCATTTGGTGTCTGCATGATCATGGCTTCACCGATGTGTTAGACGCTATCCAAAACAGGCTCAACCTGTTTAATTGATTCAGTTGCGCTTCTGAGTCAGTAATAACACGAATGGAGCAGAATCCTTCGTTTGAGTCATTTAACAAACGTTATTTAGCCATACTTAGCTCTTGCGCCACGAACACCGCATTCATCAACGTCGTCGTCTTCGCCATCATTATCATTATCATTATCATCACTATCACCACTCTCTTCAGCGTTTAACTATCCGTCGTGGCGCTGCTTTATTATCATTATTTCAAAAAAAAGTCGCTCGAATCAGCAGACCGTCACCTGCTTATTTGAAAGCCTTAAATTTACAATCGTGTTAATTACACAAGAACATCACGTGCGCGCACATTTACGGAAGCGCTGACGCGTTCAGATCATCGGATGTACCACGCGCCACGGGTTATCTGCTTATGAAACACCTTTGCAGATTACATCGTGTATGAATGTTATCCTCCTAAATTTGCGATGGTCCAAAATATTTTTTGAAAGAAATAGTCGAATATCTTCGTTTCGTTTCCTCCTTCAAGTAAAATAGTGTATTAGGCATATCACTGACCCACTTGCTTTTTCTGTTCTACCACCATCGCTGATGAATTCTCTCTCTCTCTCTCTCTCTCTCTCTCTATTCACACTGATTTCAATATAGCGATGAACTTACTATCGGATTTATGTCATTGTGTGTTTCGCGCAAGGTTCTCCTCCTCGCACCTTTATGCGCATTTGTGAGTATATTTGTCTGTTGAAATGATACACTTATATTTATTTATTCCCTTTTGTATTCAAGGAACGCCTGAAGGCCCTCTTAGAGGCTATTACATATTGGAATGAAAAAAAGAGAAGGTTACAAGGCAAAAGAGAGAAGCAAGCATAGAAAAATAGAAAAATAACACGGCCCAATCAGGTATAATGAAGCAAATAACATAATAACAGAACACAAAATAAAAATCAAATATGTTATAAAGAACATTACGGAACGTCAACAAGGACTACACCTTTTTACCATTCTTTAGAAAGTCATTAAAGTTAGAAATATTAATTTCTGTTGCGATTGAACAAGGCAGTTGATTCCACCCAATAATGGTTTTGGGTATGAACAAATTAGCAAAAGAAGTTCGTTACGTGATAAGTTTTACCTTGAGAGGGTGTCCACGACGTGGAAAGACGGCTGAGGTTGAGTGAAAGCTTGTATGTGCAGTTTATTCAGTGAATTTATTTATTTATTTATGGAATACTGTCAACCCTCCGTGAGGGTTATTACAGGAGTGAAAAAAAATGCAAACATTATACAAGCATGGTAATGAAATGGCAATACAAGAAAAGTACACAAGAGTATTGGTATCATCACGTACAAGTGCCGCGATCATGGGGATCACTAATGTACATACCATACAATCATAGTAATACATTGCCTACAGAACCAAAAGATTGAAGAAGATCAAATAAAATGTCAGAGTGTGAATTCTTTCACCCGTGCGTACGCAAGTAGTTTAGCACATAGAACTTGGGAGCACCGATATGCGATGTGCGTGTTCTTCCGCTAGACTCTGTTCACGTGTCCAGTGTTGCTGATGTAGTGCACAGAATAATAAAACATGAGGACCCATTCCCATTAAGCATCTTTATGTTACCCGCGCGCTGTACAAGGGCTGCAGCAAACAACTGCTTCATTTCACCAGTTGCCAGAAATGCCTACGGTCGAAGGCTCATAGAATTTAACGGGGCTCTCATTTGGAATGCCATACCGACTGAAGTAAGACAGGCGAAAAATTTTCCTGTGGCCATGAAGCGCTTCATGATCAATTTTTAAATGTACAATTGTATAAGTGGGTATTTTGTATGCTGTTATTTCCTGTATAATTCAATCATGTAGTTCTCTTTTTTAAATATCTATCCAATCATGTTTTTGTCACTGTCGAAACCGCGTGCATAATTACATAGGTATGTCATAAAATTGGTCCTGTCACTAGCCAGCTAGGCTATGGGACCAAACGAGTGTTTGCGATGTTTTTTGTCACGTTTATTTCAAAGATACAATAAAAAATACTTTCTAGGAATTTTTGAAGTGTTGGCTGTGCTACAGTAATTGAATCAAGTGCATTCCATTCTCTTATTACGCGAGGAAACAATGAATAACTGTCTATTCACCGAAAATTCGCTGTGCCAATGCTGATTTTACTTTTAGTGTGTTTCGCAATATTCTTTGTCCGAACTACTTACGTAGTTCGGACAAATTATTTACGCTCATAATTGCCCAGCATGTCTTTAATGAGTTTTATCACTATCCTCTAATGAGTTTTCTCACCCACTTCGACTCGTTAAAGCAGCTTTCAATAAACGAAACTAAAGGCGTAACGCAGACCTTGCCGTGCGCATCGGTGCAATTGCGTTGCGTATCAGAAATAAAATAAGAAAAGAAAATAGAGCGAAAAAGAAAGCGCATGCATCTTATTTTCGTTTTGTTTCTTCACATTCCCTGGTACGGGTGGTTTCGAAAGCACACGGAACAATGGACAGGTAGTCGAAGAGTGAAGAGTGGGGACAGCCTGAGCTGCCGAGGGTACTTGCCGGAGGAGTAAAAAAAACAGCTCCTTTCTTTCCTCTATACCTCCAGCCTGCCTACCGACAAGCACAGAACCGCACAGCGCATGCGCCGACCTCGCCTGTCAACTGCAATTCGAGTCCCTATACAGACCGAGCAAGGGCCACGCGGGAGCCAGAGCTAGGTGGCGAGGCCCGCTGTGTAGTATAAGACGATGACGACGTTGGTTCCACTGTCCGGTCAGGAGCGAGAAGCATTGGCAGGAAGAGGGGGGAGGGGTGAAGAGGGGGAGTCTCTGAGGAAACTCCGAGGGGAAATTCGAGAAGCAAGATCGGGACGAGGGAGGAGAGGGAGTAGGGTATCCCGAAGGAGTCCCGGTCGGCTCTGGTTCCCTTTTTGAGATGTGTTGTTGCGCGCTCCTCGCCGAAGATTGGAGCCGACGAAAGGCGCACCCTAAAGAACAGCGTACCGACAAAGACTTTGGGTAAAGGGAGTCGAAATTAAACGCTCTGCCTCCGAGGAGACTGCGGGAGGGAGATGAGAGGACGAATGGCCCAACTAAGGACTACAAAGATGGGATGGCATTGTTAGGAAAGTGTAAGCAAACGATGAGGGGAAAATCAACGAAAGAAAGAGAGACGGAAATCGAAATCGGGCGCGCAAAACTCGTGGAGTGCGCGACGGCTTTCGGAGAAAGGCGTGAGCTAAGAATCGATGGCCTGTACTGTACACCGTAATATATAATATAGCCTGGCCCTCGGAGAAGCTGCGCGAAAGTGATCCGGGAAAGGTGAGGGAGGAGGTGCTAGACGAAGGACGAAGAGCACGCGCCGTAGCCGGCCGACATTCCTGGGTGAAAAGAGGGGGAAGGGGAGGCGGTGACGAAATCGAGGCGAGGCTCAAGTGCAGGTCTGGGTCGACAGGGCTGACTGTACACCCCACGCGCCTTGCAGGTCCAAGCATCCTCCTCAATGGCTGGCACACATCCTCATAACGTCCACTGTTCTCTCCTTTCTTCCCCTGCACCAGTGAACGCGGGGCATATGGGGAACCAGTATGCCCGCGAACTTCAACAGTTTTCGCTCGCTTATGCACCCGTGGTGCTCGTTGTGAGCGCAGTCACTCAACCGGAGCCCTCCCTTTCCCGTTTCCCCTATTTGCTTATTGTTCTTTTTCCCGTTCATCCTTTCACTCTCTTGCCGCTCATGCATGCCTGTTCATAACACCGTTCCATGGCGCGCGTGTGCGCCTCCAATATGGCCCCGAACAAAGTTAGCTCCGTCGGTTAGCCCCATTTTAATATACATATTTTTTACCCCCGTATTTCTTCTCGTTTAGTGCTCCATCTATCGGCCTGCCGGGAACTTATAAAGGCTGTTCGCCGAAGGAATGCGGGGTCCTTTCCCAACGGCGCTCCCTCGACCTCCCATTCCTCTTTTCCCAGTCGAAGATTAATTCGCAGAATATGGAACGCGGTATGTCCTGAAGGGAAGCTTCTCCTCCTGCTTCCCTCCCTGAACGTCGACGGCCGACGGTCAGCAGAAGCGGAAATGAGTGCGGAGCCCAGCGAAAGGGTGCCGCTATAGCTTCGCTTTATACGTCGGTGCCATGCACCGGAATGGGAGTACCGCTGAACGAGCAGAAATTATTATTTCGTGTTTTGTCTTTCTTTTGGATCCCCCCACCCTTCTTTCTGTTTAATGAAGTTGCAGCGAATGGCGCGAAAGCGTAAAAAGAAGTCAAGGACTTGGTTAGGATATCAAGGTTCGGAACATCGGAATTCGTGAGCATAAAGTATGTACAACTTGGAAATCAGAGGCGCAGACCACGGGCCAATCTGGATATTGTATGGTTCGTCTGAAGACAAACGGCGACGATCGCGATCGGTGTCTTGGTTAACCTCGTTGGAGAAACAAGCGAAGAAGCAAGAATGATCAAGGGGTCGGCACGTTATGACAGCCGGTCAAGGAACGGGAACTAGCGAATGTAACTGACTCCGCCTATGATCACCTTAATCTATTCCCGTTTTCTGTTCCAGAAATCCGGCCGCTTTAACCTTAGCTCGAACACTTTTTATGGGCACAGTCTGTGGCCTACTATATAAAAACTTATGCTCGCTATGAAATTTAGAGAATCGTTCTTTCATTTATTGATATTGTTCTTAAGAGTCATGCAACGCCCATTTTCTTATTGTAGAACAGTGCAATAAACGCGGTAGTAGTTAGCATCTATATGTACGTGGTCACCCCTGCACACTCTTCTTAAAAAATATGCAAATTGTAAACGTTGCCCGAAACCACAAAGGTTGATTAACGTAATTATCGTCGTACATCATACGTTACTACGCCTTGCACTGAAAAGAACGTTGAAACTCACAATTGCAAGGTCTAAATGGTCAGAAAGTACACCACGCGGCGGAGCGAGATGTATTGGGAAGAATCGCAATAGCCTGTGTGAGCATACGTAGCGTTCGCACACTTCACTATGACCATTCAATGTAATGGTAATCGATATTGATAGCACCAGCCCGTCACGTGTGTCCCGACGGAACGTGTGTGTTCACTGAGCGACGTAAATGTGCGTATCTGAACAGCACTTCGTTGGACACGGCATAACCTAATCCCTAATTGGAACATTACTGCGGAGTGATGAACCGACAGGCGTAGCTCTTGTAATCGGACTATGCGCTTTAACATAATGCGAACTAAAGTCTATGCACCGGAAGAACGCCCGCGCAGAAGTTTCAAGAAACTTCCTCCCTCATTTAACTCTATTGATCTTATGAAAGAGTGCACCATCGCAGGCATGGGTAGAAAAGCTCCGCATATAAATAGCGTGGAGTCGCAAAAGAGACTGAAGCTGGCGGCCAAATGCTTAAAATCCGCATAGGCCAAGAAGGATTGTCCTGGACCCATAACAGAATTCCTTACCTCCGCATTCTCTTTCTGTGGACCCGGCATAGCCTAAACCTTCGTGAAGTTGTTTTGTGGAGCGGCCACACGAATCAACCTCGCGTCTACATTCAATCATCTCTTCCCTCTGCGCAGGTAGGGTGGTGGCCACGTGCGCCTGTGTGCGCCAGCATGAGTCCCTCTTCTTCGTGGGCATGTACGCTGTCCGCAAGCACCTACAGGGACGCGGCATAGGCATCCGCCTCTGGCGCACCATGGCCAGGCGGCTGGGAGACTGCAACGCGGGCCTCAACGCCGTGCCGAAGCACCTCAGCACGTACAGGGACCACGCGGGCTTTGGCCACCTCGACACTTGGAACACGCTCGTCTACAGCGGCACGGCCGTCAGCACTGACAAGCTGGCGCGGCCCACGGAGGAGCTGCGCGCTGTGCCCGTCACTGCCAATCTTCTGCCCCAGGTATGTATATATCCTGTACGAATTACGCTATCAAGCACAAGAAAAAAGACACGAAAGAAGACCGTTTGTCAGTCAAGTGCAAGAATTATATAGGAACATCCGCTGACTGGGCCCGTTCCCTTGGCTGAGGTGGAAGTTATCTATTTTTTTTTATCTTTTGCCTATTTATTTTCGATCATAATTATTTGTTCTACAATAATTTTCTCCTTTCCTTCTCCTATCACTGTCCTTTCTTCTCTTTTCTTTCAACAAAATTTTACTCAATTGGCATAAGCCCTGTTCATTTTATGTTAATTGAATGAAGCCTGTTAAACTTCGGTGGCACAAGCAGGGGCGTTTATCTCATGCTCTTTTTCTCGCCTTTACCATATATGTAGCACACCGTAGCTGCTCACTGTGACGATGTTAATTTCATCATGCCGTATACAGCTACACTAAATACAGTAGCTTGAGACCCTGGGACACTTTGAACCCTGGAACAGTGGAACAATAGCCCTGTAACAATGGGCTGTGCATCGTAAACAGTCACAATCGTTCTTTTTGTACCGACACCTTCAACTTCCTACCGTGTTCATACAACTTCCGCGACTCTTTCCCAAGCGTGAAGAAGCGGGCTTTATTCATAGCAGTCAGGCAACCCTCTCTACTTTATTAAAGTACCTCCGTATTTCTCCGCTTCCTTTTCTCTAGCATGAAAACGTTATTGTATTCGCATTATGCAAACAATGTCCCTCGGTTTATCGTAAGGGACATTGATCCTCGCCCATCAGCGTTATGTGTTCAATGAAATGGAGGAAATGAGAAGGACCGCTGGGCCTTGGTAAATACATTTTGTTACGACTTCGTAGCGTACTTAAACAGCGCATTCATGTATTTCGATGGTAAAGACTATGACAAACTAAGATAAAGATAAGGCTGTGATAAAATATGACAAGTTATGATAAAGACTTTTTAATGTATCGGTTACAACGCTATTCTTCACTATGCTTTGTGGAGGTAAACCGTATGGCCCCCCAAAAAGCTAATGCATAGCAAGTGCTGAAATGTTGGGCTTGGGTAAACTGAAAAAAAAAAAAGTGAAGTCGAAGGAAGTGGAAAAAGGGGAACCAATCTGTCTTTGACGGAAGGAAGGAAGGGGGAGGAGGAGTTACACACACGAGACATCGCCGCACGCATTCGTTTATTTTATTGGACTGCGTGTAGCTCCACGGTATGTGTTAAAGAACAATCTGGCAAAGTTCATCGAGCATCAATGCTTTTTGAGTCTTCTAAACAGAGTAGAACTGAACTGGTTCAACTGGTTCAATTGCTATTGCACTGACGAATGCAGATTGCAGCTGCGTAACTTCGGTGGTTTGTCATCCACGTTATACTACGTATGTTCCCTTTTTTACGTTTATTCTCGTGTCTGTACTCATGCAAAGTGCGAACGTCTCTCCTCCTATAATTTTGTAGTGAGGGATGGCTGCCCCGCTTCAGCCTGTGTAGTCTCTACTTTTCCCCTTTGATTTCTCTCTCTCTCTCTCTAGCTCCCGACTGTCCGCCAGGGTTCATGGTATAGTGATAATGGTGTTTGGCTGCTAACTCGAAGGATGCGGGTCTCGTCGCAGCCGTCGCATTTTCGATGGAGGAAGACATGCTAGAGATACGTGTACTACGCATTATCAGTGCACGCTAATAAACAAGCAGTCAAAATTACAAAACACCAGAAATTACCATTATCTCTCTTCCCCGTTTCTGGCACAGGTGATTGCTTACGACGCCCTGGTGCACTGCTACAAGCGCGAGAAGGCGGTCACCTACACGGTCTACGACACGGACGGGTTCGCTCGCGCCGTGGTGCGGCGGCGACCCGACGGCAGCGAAGTGGTGTGCGGCTTCGGCAAGATCGGCACCAACATCCTGGGCGGCGCCATGATGGGGCCCCTGTACGCCGAGGACCGCCGGGCGGCCGACGTGCTGCTGCGCGCTCTGGTGGACGGAAACCCGCTGACGCGCGTCAGCCTCACCATGATGGTGGTCGACTGCAACCCGGACGGCATCGCCCTGGCCGAGGACCTGGGCCTCGAGTCGCACATGCGAGTGCCCCGGTGCTACCGCAAGGCCATCGTGCCGGCCCGCTTCGAGCAGATATTTGCGCAGCACGACCTCAACTTCTCGGCTTTCTAAGACTAAAGGCCACAAGCACGTGTCTCAGCTGTGGCGACGGCTTGTGACGCAGGGTTGCCGAGTCTAGGGTGTAACGTCGCCGAGAGCGGGTTTCCTCTCGGCGACCTCGGTCTATGTCACTGCGCGGGAAGTCCGAGCGTGTGACTCAACATTTAGAAAATATTCGTTGCATATCCTCGCGCGGCGATTGAACGAGTGCGTACGTGCTGGCATGGATTCTGATCGTACCCTGAAAAGGAGCTCTGTAGAGAGAGAGCGGCTTACTTTGCCACCCTATTTGCGCTCTTTCTAAATCTTTGGTCGCTGCACACAAAGTCTGCGTGTGATCCGTGGTTTGAGGACATTTTAGAGCACAGCTATCCTACTGGACGAATAGGGGCATGCATAGGCATATAGATACACATTCCGTGCAGATATTTCCGGTACGATTGTTCTGGTATCGGCATATCGGCCAGCTTCCTTGAAGCGATTACTTGTACCCAGTAAATTATAACATATCATGACAAGAACGTTCCCTTCCAGAATGGCACAGCAGCTGTCATTTCCTACGTAAGTTTTGTCGAACAAAAGTAAGATATGGGAGCACGAAAGTGTTACCGTATAATATAATTCGTGCATGCGCAAGACACTGCAGGGAGCTTTTCATATAGCTGAATCTATGCTAACTCGGAAGGTTGATCTGCCAATATATACTTGACACTAAAATGTGAAACGTTGCACTGTGTTAGCATGGTGGTAAAAGAGACCGCGCTATCGACATTAAGTGAGATACAAGGCGTACAACAGTTCTCGTTATTGATCTACTCGTGCCATAGGACAGTATGTTTCGAAGTTGCTCTGAAGCAGGAAGATGCCGTGCTAAGGGACCTGTGAAAGCTCTGCTCAGCCGCTCATACGCACTGTCGCCTAATGAGTGTCATAACTAAATAAGTTTAATAAGCAACCCCCTCGTCCCCCCCCCCCCCCCACCCACCATAACGTTTATCCCCCTCCTTTTTGTCCACCGTGTCCCACCCCGCCCCCCTCCCCCTTCGGGCGCCTCCTTGTGTAAACTTAGTCAAGGAAATCTACAGGTCATGTAAATTTCACGTATTGCATGTACACGTACAGCTGGCGAAGAAGACCTCGCTTAATGACAGCTGCATGTCACGTTTACAACTGACGGCGTCCGCTGATAATTGATGTAGTTAGCGGGACCCTGCAACACTTGTTCAAGTAAGCCTCGAGAGCCGCAAAAAAAAAAAAAAAATCTTCCAATCTGTTAGGCATTAGCGAAGTTATGGCGCCAAGCTTGAATGGAGTTCTGCCGCCCCAGCGCGCTCTATCCTTACGTTCCGACGGGTGCACTGAAAGCTACAAAGAGAGGAGGGGGGAGGAGGTTGAAAAGGGGGCAGCAAGCCATGCTGGAGCTCGTCATGACTGAACATTTTATCTTTTTCATTGAAAATATTCGCGCTTCCACCATGATGACAAGCTTGCAGCTATAGACACTGCGGGAATGTGGTACAGCCCCACGGCGTCCACAAATATAACTGCAGCTGGGATGCGGCCAATGATATAGTTCTTCTAATTATTTTCTAGCCCGTGGCCGTTTATGACTGTGCTTTCATTTTGTTTGTTTGAAAGAAGTGTGGACGAAGAACAGACAAGGTGAATTGCAAATTTCCTGCAGCTTGTAGTGCAGCAATATACGGCTGACATGTTCACAGGAGACTCCACAATTGATCGGCGGCGTTTTGTTGCTAAGTTCAAAAAGTGTTTCAGGGTCCCTTTAATGTAGAGTGGCGGTATGGATAATTCCATATATAGGTGCATTTTCAGCACTGACAAAAGAACACACAGAAAGAAAATGGGGATATCTTCCGTGCCCGAATGTCGTTATAGCTGTATCGTCCGTTTCCAAACCCTACAGATATGTGACAGTCGTAGCATGGTCATTGAATCAGGCGAGGCAGCATTCTTATGACAGGCACCGAAACTGTACGCCTAGAGCCTTTCGATCATGTAGTTCTGTGGATGTTAAAGCCTGTTCCACATGTGTCACACCGGAGAATACAAACGGTCAAACAGTCTAAGAAGTATGAAGCTGTGTGGTGCCCCCATCGCATCAGCGTTGTTAATATGTTTTAATATGCTGGTAATGAACTCGCCCAATTTCCCGTGACATTAAATGCGCACTTGTGCATTACATCGCGTATTTAACGACATGTTTAACGTCAGTGGCTGTGAGAAGACTTGTCTTCTGTGCACGGGAAGATTCCGAAGGTGGGACACACATATCTTTAAATTTTCAGGTTTACCAATAGCACATCACCTTTGCTAGCGATATTTTCAGTGTCGGAATTTGTTGTAATTTTCTTTTGCTAGCAATTCTAAAGTATATCAGAACTGTTTGTGAGTACGTGTCACAGAAGGCGACGTTTTAAATTGTAATATAAATAATCTAGTCTAGATGATGTTTGAACAGCTCCGATAAGCTGCTGGCATTGCTAGAATGCAGTACGATTGAATCGTTCATGCTTTGCTTATAACAAAAAGAATGTAATTATGTAGTGTATGTAGACCTTCCCTTATTCTATGGGTACACAATTTTATTAAGCTGCTGTGACCTGACTCTTTAAACATTATTTGATTTAAATTTTAGTTTTATTCATGCCTTTAATATCATGGCTTCTGATATTCTGAATATTTATTAAAAGGCTGCTTCCATGTTTACGACAGTAAAACAGGTGCGTGTCCTCTGTTTGCTCCCATTTCCAGTGTTGAAAATGTGGCCAAAAGAATTGTATCCAGCTGCGCGCTGTATTTTTCTTTTTTTCAGTCACCCAACTGTAAGTCACACAGATGTGCCAACAAGGCCACGATCTGTGGCGTCAATATAATAACAAAACATAGCAGCGTTCTCAGGGTAATGCGAGCTGCTCTCGGGAACAAGCCACCGCACATGTCGCTTCCGGACTACATTTTAGTGCCATGTGCTCACCAGCAAACATTGGCCTGTCTCCTCTTCTCCTCCTCATACCCCTGTGCTTTCCCCTGTGCTTTCATCCCAGTGCTTCACCTGTGTTTTAACCCCTGTGCTTTGATCGAGAGGCGATACATACACTGCATGCTCGCGCATGCACTAAAATTGAATTCGTGCAAGGATTCACTGCCTAGCGTCTATGCGCAGGTAGTGCCATTTCGTGGCAGATGTATTGAAAAACGACCATTTTTCTGGTTCACTGTTAAAAACATTGTTGAGTAAAATAGTAAATTCCGGTAGAGTAGCATCTTTCCTGATTTGTAGTTGATGATTTTACGTAGCTATTCACGCTGTGTTATAAGATCGCGGCTTCTCCGATAAGAAGAACAATGGTTCACACACCTGTAGACTGAACAGGATAAACGAACACTTGGTTCGGCGCTGCAGTTCACAGTTGAATTCCATACGAAAACCGATTACGCACGGAGAAAATGTGGTCGGTAAAAATATGAGAGCAGTAGACTAAGCCGGCTCCAAAACCTCACTCAAAAAGACAACAGCTACACACGTCCCTATTGAATGTTTTTGTCGCGCGTATTTCACTCCCGCCTCGTCTTATTCCTTTTCTCTTGTTTTCTTTCCTTTTCTTGTCTTGTCGTCCACCACCAGTCCAACCACCGAGTTGTTACTTGCACACTCTGCATTCGAAATATGCTTCGAGTCTAAGAACACGACGTTATATGGAGGCTGCGCGTCCCACGACGCTCACATATCCGGTGTTCCCCGCACTGCAAGCAGCCCCTGTGATTCGCGCAAATGTTGGAGCTACGTACGCTGAGTTAACACGTGTGCTATACTTGGAGCGTAACTCTGCTCCCAGCTTGCGCCACTCACCGTAGTCTACGTTCAAGCCAAGAGTGTGAGTGCAGTTCGCCACAATGGAAGGCAATGTACAGGACAGATCCACTGACGAAATGTTATCGTTTTCGAAGGGTTCCCTCTTGGGCCAAATACGATCAGTCATCGAGGAAGTAAGGTGTGTTTAAAGCAGCAGACGCGCCTGGAGAAGCAGAACCTGCAACCTGTGTAATAGTAAGGACCTCCTGCAGCAAAAGCAAGGAACAAGGCTGCCTGATAGCCGTTGAGGTTGCTCAACGGTCATACCTTCCCCCCTCCCCTCTCCTTACCTTCCCGTATATTTCTACCGAAAAAGATGATTCTTCAACGCCGAGTCATGCGCCAGAAGAGTCCAGGTCAGCGGTCCAATTTGCGAAAGTACAAGTGATATTTACTATTGAGCTTGCTTGCACCTTCGCTGAACTTTGCTTAGCGCAGTCAAGTTTTCGTAAGTACGAGGTGAGGGGACTGACAGTTTTGTCGTATCTGTAGGGTTCTTTCTGACTGCATGTGATTAATATTTGCGATCTTTACATACTTATATATGTATAGTTAGCAATTATATTACATTTCACGCATCACTTGTCCCACCCTTATAAGAACCCGGTGGTGGGGGTTGCAGTGCCAATAAAAGAAATAAATTAATAAAACAAAATGTTATGAACGTTCATGTTCTCAACACTTGCATGTTTCTTTTATATTCATTAAAAAACGAATAGAAGCCTTTCGTCGCCTTGCACTTTCATCGCATACAGTGCAGCGTAAAACTGCTGTTGCCGTTACTGAAGTGAACAAACTGTTGTTTCGTGCACAGAGTGTATAGGTATTTGGATGTTCCTCATGTTACGAAAGTGTTGTGAATGTATGGAAATATTTATTTTTCTTTTCGGGTTGAGGGGCGCGTAGCTGTTCAAAGAGAAGTCAAACGAACGGTGAAAATGTTTGTGCGCTGTGCTTTGCTTGTGCGTAAAGCCTGCTGCTGACTTTACAGTCGGTTTTTCTTGCTCGCAAGCTTGACCGTGCCATTGTTTTTCAGTGTTGCCCCGAAGGAGGCGGACGGTCGGCGGCAAGATGAATATAGTTAGGTTTTTTTTATAAAGTAACCCTATAATTAACTCCCGTTAGTTTTAACTCGGGCCATCTTTTTTGGAGGTGTTGATGCAAGTCATGTGTTCACGTGAGTCAAGTGTAAACGCTTACGGACGTACGTGTTCGTATCGAGTATGATGGTATAACAGCATGTGTACACGTCGTGTGGGGTTATGAAATAATGGATAATAAATTATTGCAACAAGTTATGCACTGTGCTTGCTTGCGTGCATTTTGTTCCAGTACTGGCTGTAAGCTTGCAGCAAGTGATGGTCCAGCTCGCCAATCTTGGAGGCCAGGCTAAGCTTGCTACGCTTCAACACTCAGAAAGCATTTTCTTCTCTTTGTCTCGCTCTCTTTCGCTCTCCTCCGGTATATTTTACTCATAAGCATTTTCTACGCAATGTCTCTATGCATTTTGCTGTTGCAAAGATGTCTTGACAGAAACACCACCACCTCCCCTGTAAGTATTATACGTCGTAAGACCGCATATGTGTCGCTGTTGGTAAGGCACAGAGATTGTGATCGCGAGAGAGGAGGAAACAACTTGCGTGACTCAAAACGCCCTACAAGCCTCGCTCTCTCTCTTCCTCAAGAAAACTGGTTTTACAATAATGTAATGTCTAATGCAAATTCGTTTGAAAATATATCGACAGAACTTGAGTGTTATACGTTAATAAAGCGCTTGATTACCGATAAGTTTGTTCCTGTCAAAGATGTTTCCCCTGAAAGAACTATGCTAAGAAATCAATCGATCAGTCAATCAGTCGTTCGATTACTCGGTCAGTAATTTGATTTCAACATCAGGATGTCATTACCCCCAAACTAGAACTTTTGATTCCTAAACGTGCCTTTCATAAACAGGAATTACATCATGTAGAGAGTAGCATGTAGAGAATCACTGAAACGGTCTTTTGAAAGTAAAATATGTTGGCACCTAGGCTACGGCATCATCAAATCATTCGCACTATATATATGTGAAGCACATTGCATAAGGCAGCTGCGTAGTATAGGCTGTTGGCGCTCTCCACAACATTGATTTTACACGGCATCGCGCCTCCCGCCACCGCCACCGCCGACAGCGTTTGGTTGAGCTCTACGCCGCCAGGTGCCGCAGAAATCTATCGCTGCATGCTGTGTGACTCTAGGCAGCCGGCAGCTCACACCGATAGTCCCCCCCCCCCCCGCCCCCCTTCTGCAGATAACTTGCGAGCGTTTAGAAAGTGTTCAGGCACTAAAGCCAGCTCTCTGTCGACGATCACCGATAAGCGCAAATAGAGTTATTGTGGTCGTAGTTTTCAAAAGGAATGTATGGCCGCTAACGCGTAGATGTTGGTGTTGACTACATTTCGAGAGCGCGTTGTTCAAGGTTGTTCAAGGTTCGGGGGGGGGGGGGGGAGGGGGTTGAAACCCCCCCCCCTGAAGATGACCTAATCCCCTCCCACTCCGTAACTGCTCCTATGTCCTAGAAGAATGTGGAGCTAATGTCTGCAAAACGCCGAAAAAAATAATAAAAATAATCATCATCATTGATGTCACTATTATTTGGCATTTTATTTACTTTTTTTTTACACACGCAACAACTGTGTAATCGCTTGCCCGGCCGTTCGTGAAAAATTGAACCGCCCCCCCGGCAGAGATCCTGGGTCCGCTACTGCTACGGGGTCTTTGCGCGTTAGTGCACCGCTGTCTGTTTTGTCGGAGAGAAATGTACGCTGCGGCACGCTGATGTGCATGTCATAAGCGTTGTCTGTTATAGCATCGCTACGATGTCGAGCAAAGCTGGACAATAACCTGCTGAATGACAGTATTACTTTGTTCATCACAACTGTTCATTACATTGCTGTAAAGCACGCACCCCAACCGCATGGGAACAGCCTACAGTTGTTGTTTTGTGGTGTTTAACGTCCCAAAACCAGCTCTGATTGTGAGAGACGCCGTAGTGGAGGGCTCCGGAAATTTTGACCACCTGGGGTTCTTTAACGTGCACTGACATCGCACAGCACACGGGCCTCAACATTTCGCCTCCGTCGAAATGCAGCCGCCGCGGCCGGGATTCGATCCCGCGACCTTCGGATCAGCAGCCGAGTACCTTAGCCACGTACGAGACCACCGTGGCGGGGCAGCCTACAGTGGACGAGTGTTAGCACGCTTGCTTAGCACCGCGAGGGCCCGGGTTCTTGTAGTAGTAGTAGTAGTAGTAGTAGTAGTAGTAGTAGTAGTAGTAGTAGAGATGTGCACGGGCTCCGGGTAGCCCGAAAGCCCGAGCGCGACCCGGCCCGCGGGCCGGGCTCGGGCAGCCCGACGTCTTTTCACCTCGGGCCCGGGCCGGGCTCGGGCTTCCTTGTTGAATTATCGGGCCGGGCTCGGGCCTGATGAAAAGCCCGAATGAAGCCAAAAATATAGATGATGTGCCGGAATTCTCCTTGTTCATATGTGTGCTTTCTTTGAGAGAAGTACACTTTTTGGGAAAGAAAAATATTTGTTTTGTCATAGTTTTCATAGTTGGGGTGTATGTGGGTTAATTAGCTGAAATTCACGGCTTTTAACACTATAAGGGCTGAGGGAACAGCACAGATATGTACTAGAAGTAAAAGAACTGGCAAACGTTTCGTAAATGTTTTGTTCTTGATCGTATACATATTGAAAATAAAAGATAAATGAGGGGAGGAGGGCACTTATCTCGAGTCATGTACAATGTATTAATAATTTTTGGGGTGTCACGTACCGTGACCACGATATGAACATGAAGCACCTGCCTCATGTTCATATCGTGGACATGAGGCACGTACTTTGTTTTTTATTCACTCATGTTCTGCGTAGCTGCCTGCAAGAAAACGTAACTTGATAGTTCTGTTGAAACTTTAAGATAACACAGCTGCCAATAAATTTGTTTCACGCCTAGAACATACTTTGCAACACTGGTGAGCGACGAAGAAGTGATTCTTTTTAAATCAAACCTGAGCTCAGCATCATCTTCAACTACTTGTGCGTTGCGTGTACGGTGTCTACAATGGCGACGGGCAGCGCTGAAGACTTGAGAGCCGCCGTGGAAGGGGGTCGCCGTAAGCTGGTGCGAAAGTCCGATGCCAAAAGTGCCGTATGGGACAAGTTCGATCTCGTGGTGGACAGCGCAACACTCGCGCCTGTTGGATACGTGCGATGCATGGCTTGCAAGGCCTTCCTTGTCTACGATTCATCAAAGAGTGGCACTTCACATCTGCAGAGGCACCCATGTAAAGCAGTGGATCCGGAAAAGGCAAGTATAACGAAGTTTTTAAAACGCACAAGCGCGCTTGTTCCACCAAATGTAAAACAAAGTTTGTCACACTGCATAGCACGGTTTCGCGCTCAGGATTTACGACCTTGGATGAAGTTAGAGAGTACTTGCGTACTGAATCACTAAGCGCGTGCTCCGAATCGGAAATTCTTGAGTTTTGGAAAGGGAAGGAAAAGAACTATCCGAAACTTGCCAAACTTGCAAGAAAGATCTTGGCGATCAGCTACAAGCGCCAGCAGCTAGCGCAACTTCAGTGCTGCAGGATGCGTAATGCAGGAACGACGCACTCGATTGAAGCCCGAATCGATGGACAACCTTTTGTTTCTGCATGATAATTTGTGAATGGTTTTGCACTCAGTCTCGACTTTTATCAACAATTGAAAAAAAAAAAAAAGCTACAGGGATGGACGGCACGCTTTTTTTTTTAATAAATGCATTTTCATTTTTATGTTGCCATGTGCTTTATTGCGTCGTTCATCGAGTCGGGCCGGGCCTTGGGTATGAGACTCCGGGCCGGGCCTGGGCGGCCCGTCCTCTATACATCATCGGGCCGGGCTGGCCCGCCTCCGGCAAGCATCGGGCCCGGGCCGGGCCGGGCCGCGAAATTGCGGCCCGTGCACATCTCTAAGTAGTAGTAGTAGTAGTAGTAGTAGTAGTGATGTTGTGGCTACAGGCGGTGTTAGCCTGGCAGACCTGGCCGGCAAATTGCTCCGCCCGAGCATCTCTGTCCATGTCGCATCAGTCACCACGTGTCACTCAATCCTGTCTCTTGAAGAAAAGCTACAAGCAGAGCTGACACCTTCTTGCGAACCAACCGTGTACCTTCCGCATATATTATTTGTTCAGTGCTCCCATGTGGGCACGTTTATGTATATCTGTCTGCAAGCATAAACGGTGTCTCTTTCTCTTCTTTAATCCACGCAAAGTTTGTTTTCCCGAAACTGTCAGTGTCTATTTTTACGGGCCCATCATCGATATAGGCTGTAATGTTAACATACAATCTCCCACATACGCGTCGCATAGGTGTCGATATGTGGTGCATACCCACCATTTCCCAAGCGGATATGAGCCATATGTGGTCGTGTTGTCGTTAATCGCGACGTGTGTGACAGATATATCACAAGCTATGTCAAGGTGTGATGGGGTTCGTGGAAATTATGTGGAACGCACGTTGCGTCTGACGACGGCAACGCGTTCAGAAAGATGGCGAGGCTGTTTTCGGCGAAGACTTTATTAGAAAAGCGATAACAAACAACGACACGGACTAAACACACTAATAAATGAAAAAGAAATGCAACACTTCGGAACAAGGAAAGAAAAACAAAGAAACAACACGCGAGTACAGTCAGAGTTCAGAATAGTCTCACCGAGGGTGGTCTATTGGTGCGGGAGAAGTACACGAGGTCGTCGAGGCAGGTCGCCGACGAGTGGTGCTGCTGTCTCCGTGTTGCCGGCGAAGAGACGACGAGACACCGACGCTGGCACGAAACCCGAGGCGCTCGTGGCTCGAAGAGGCAGGGCAGCTGGCACGAAACTCGAGCCACTCGTGTGCTCGAAGAGGCAGGGCAGCACTCGGGACTACGCCCGACCATGCTGCAGGTAGCGACGGAGATGATGCCCCAACGAGTCGTGGACCTGACTACAAGGTCCTCGGCCGGTGGTACAGCACTCGGGCCTACACCCGACGGTGCTGTTGGTGGCACGGGCGGCTCGTCAGGCGTTCCGTAGACACAGTCGGGAGCTCGGTGCCAAGCGAAGCCATATGCCCCGACTCTTGGCGCCCGCCAGGCACTCGGGACTACGCCGCGACCATGGTTCTGGCGGAGAGCTCCTGTGCCACGTCCGCGCTGGTGGACTGCCGCCTCGCTTCTCCTCGTTGTCATTTTCTTTTTCCGCTGACGGATCCGCGCTCCTGCATGATCGCTTCGCCCTTTCCGGCGTTGCCGCACCACAAAGAACAGCTGTCGCGCACTTTTCCCATGACACAAGATCGATCATTCATGTTCGTCATACGTACATAGACTGCCACGACAATTTTGTCTTACGCCCAGTGAACGAGACCACCAGGAAAACACACAGAGACATAGGCGGCTAGATAGAAATAGAAAGACAAGTATTCACGGTTAAAGTTAATGAAGTTCGCCAAGAAATGCCTAGCATTTAAGATTTGTTACCGGTGCTGTGGTTCGAACCCGGGGACTACACCCGGACCTCCACCCTGTGAAGGCAAGTGTCTTAACCACAAGACTACAAACCCAGGCTTGCGAGGCGTAAGCGTTTCTGAACCGTATGAATGCCTTGGATATTTTACCACCTAGTGGGAATGAAAGAAAGACAGGAAATAAATAAATAAATAAATAAATAAATAAATAAATAAATAAATAAATAAATGTCAGGCACACGACAAGCTTCGCTTTCCCCCATCTTCTCGGCAGAGGAAATGCTGCAAATTTTTCTGTTACTGTTTTCCTAATATAAATTATAATGTGTGGCGATTGTCCTGAGCACTTTCTTCACGATTATGTAAATGGTGTAACTCACCTGTCATGTCAGCGGAAAATCCAGTATTTTGGTAGAACGTGTCTTTGGGCAAGTAAAGAAAAACGGACACAGAAGCGAAAGGCACACCAGGACATGCGCTGGAGCGCCGATGACATATGGTCTCTCGTGTCATATGGGCGAGCGAAAATAGCTGCACTACGATTTGAAAGTAGCGCCGCTACTTTGGGCATGTCTGGGATAAAGGCAGTCCACGATAGTGCAACTGGGAATGTGAAATTGAAAAGCAAACAGCCTTATAATTATGAACGTAGGTTAATGTACAACATGTTCTGCAAGTGGTTTTTGCAGTATCTTTATGAAACGGGACTCCAGGCTTACATTTAATATTTTGATATGTCGCGCTGCGTGGCAAGGCACATACATACATACATACATACATACATACATACATACATACATACATACATACATACATACATACATACATACATACACACACATACATACATACATACATACATACATACATACATACATACATACATACATACATACATACATACATACGTACATACAGACTTACGCACGCGCGCGATAAGTCCTGGCTGCTACGCCTCTGTCATGTCACTAGTTATGGAGGGCCAGGTGTGGCACGAACCAACGGGGCACTCGACGACAGGCTTCGTCTTCCGAGTACGATGTTCCGCAGTTACAGTATACTGAGGCACGTACACTACTGAACGAAGTTTGCGGCTTTGAAATCACGTAGAAGAGCCCGGCTCTCGGCAAGATCGATTGCTGAACTTTCTCGTTCGGCAAGGCACATTTATATTATTTATTTATTTATTTATTTATTTATTTATTTATTTATTTATTTATTTATTTATTCCCAGAGTCCCACATACTCCAGCACGAGCATTGCGTGAGGGATGCGGATTACACAATATAGTATAGGTTCACATAGATGGAATCATTACAAGGTGATTATACATGTTGTGTTACATAAATACAACAAATAAAGTTACATAATTGTTAGCGAGAGTAAACGCGACGTACAACTAATAAACAGAATGCAGATGTAACAATTGGTAAGGTTAAGTCACATAACTAAATGAAATTGTACAACAGTAAGCGAAAAACGTGTGTATGATTTAATGAGAGCTAGCAGCGACTGGCCATGAAAAAAGTGAGAAGGCCGGCAGCGTTTCAGCTTTTACACAAGGACTTTAGACGGGCATACAAAAGTTAGTGGGTGTCACACAGGCCCCGCCACGGTGGTCTACTGGCCATGTCACTCGGATGCTGATCCGAAGGTCGTGGGATCGAATCTCGGCCTCGGCAGCTGTATTTCAGTGAGGGCGAAATGTTGAAGCCCGTCTCCTGTGCGATGTAAGTGCATGTTAAAGAGCCCCTAAAGGTCGAAACTTCCGGAGACCTTCGCTACGGTGTCTCCCATAATCATGTCGTGGTTTTAAGGCGCAAAACCCCAGAAATCAATAAACTAACCACACTTGAAAATAGGACGAATGAGAGCTTTGTATGTAAGAAGTTTGGTTTCTTGAGGAGCAAGACGGGAGCCTACGATGTAACTTAATCTCTTAATGGCCTTGTTGAATTTGAGATAAATGTCTTCGGACCATGACGAATAACTGTGTGTCATAAGGATACCAAGGTACTTGAATTCAAACACTCTGCATAAAGTGACATTGTTAAAGACACAGTCAATGCACGTTAAAGAACCCCAGGTGGTCGAATAAAATTTGTTGCTGGGCTAGTTGGTGCATAGTTAAAATATAAGACGGTGGCGCAAAATGGGACAAGGACGAAACAGGAAGAAGCGACGTATACAAGCGCACTATACAAGCGCGCGCACTATACAAGCGCTTGTATACGTCGCTTCTTCCTGTTTCGTCCTTGTCCCATTTTGCGCCACCGTCTTATATTTTAACCCAGGTGGTCGAAATTTCCGGAGCCCTCCGCTACGGCGTCTCTCATAATCAGAACTGGTTTTGGGACGTAAAACCCCACAAAACAACAACAAAACAACAAAGACACAGTCAAAAGACAAGGGGCATGATTATAGGATAAGGGACATAATGACGGTGTAGGAGAAGCTAATATTCATTCGCCATGATTTGGACCAGTGAACTTAGAAGGAATCATTGAGGGAGGCATGACCAATCGGATATTTGATGATATGATATAGGACGCAATCATCTGCAAAAAGGCATATCCTCACAGAGGAGTGCGAGGGGAGATCAGTAATATAAAGCAGGAATAAGAGGGGACCCAGTACAAAACCCTGGGGATTCCTAGATAAAACAGGCATCGAGGCATCAAGGCAGAGTTAGTATAGAGTTGAAACGCACATATTTTGAACGATGGGAAGGGAATTCGAACACTCATTTAAGTAAGCATGCACATTTTTTTTTTTTTTTTTTTAGGTATAGCGAACAACTTCTGCAGTAGTCTTGGATGCGAGGCAGTGCCGAAGGCCTTATCAAAATCTATGATTACGGCGTCTACCTGGTCACCTACGTCTGAAGAGCTGGTGCTTAAAATGTTGTTCGTTGCAAGGAATTGCACGAATTACTGTTAAACCAGGTGTTATACTGAGGCTACGTGGTAGCGCATGTCACTCAGTGTCGTAGTTTTAAGATGTCGAGCTGCGGTCACACTCATGGTTACACTTTTCTTTTTATCAGGATCACTGTTCCCTCGCGCTTCCAACGCTACAAAACCAAACTGGAGCGTGTGTGCATATAAGGTGCATATAATTATAGAGTTAGTACACTTATATAACTTATATACACATATCTTGTTTCACTGTTATAAGTTTTGGTTCAGATGTGAGATTGTTGCAGGGTCGTGTTGATCGATTTCGTAAGGTTCAAATCTGGCGCTTTGCGCTAAACGTTTTGAATTTCGCGCGATCTCTAGGTAAGCGATGTTCGCGCGACTTTTGACTTTTGCTTTTTGTCTACGTAGTAGACAAGCTAAGGCTATGAATCTCTGACAATAGAACTAATGCTCTGACGCGCGCCTTCTGATTTTCTGGTTTCCTGACCTTCGAAGCGTTTCCAGCTTTTCTACTGTCGTCTTTGCGTCGTGTCACATTGCAAGTTGGCAACAGTGAGCTGCAACGCCGTGAATTTTTGTGTTTACTGTTTTCACCGTTAGTTTCGTTCGGCTATTTCGCCGGCGGTTTTGGAAATCGACTCCTCCGTCTATGATGTGTTCCCTTCCGTATTCTCCGGTTGGAGATGACTTATGACTGTTTTCTCAGCGTCTCATCGAGTGACGTGAATAGTCATAGCATTTTGCAGCAGCAATGTATTCGACGGAAGCAGTCAAAACGATCGTAGGCGACCTGGCGCTCGTCTTCACCATAGTCAACTACGCGAGTGGAGTGTGAGTGGACCAATTTACTGGGCCATAAATTCCCGTTATCATCAAGCGACGTTTAGCGATGGCGCACTTGCGCGGCGCAACACGTATAATTGCGCTGAATTGCAGCTGTTGCGATCGCACACTAGTTTCGCACAGTGTGCGCACATTACTTTACATCTGCCGTCTCTATTTCAGACAAATATGCAGAAAAGTGCGCGAAAAAGGCAGTACGCACGACCTCTCCCCGTTGCCGTTCTTGGCTGGAATGCTTGCGTAAGTGCATACTTAGACGTGGCAATCGAAACCGATGCTCCTTCGACGGTGGCATGCATCTTTTTTTTCACCTTCTTTCGAACTTTCTCTAGCACGTTCCTCTGGTTCGAGTACGGCTTTATGAAAGGAGACAGCATATTGGTGTGGGTAAATTCCATTGGTTTCCTGCTGCAGATGAGTTTCCTGTGCTATTTCTACTCGTACACGAAAGTCAAAGTGAGTACGAAGTTCCACTTCATTCCCCCACCACATGACCTCTTCTATTATTACTACTACTCTCATTATAAACGGAGGAAAAGAGAACCTGTGGCAGCATTGTGTAGCCTGAGTGGGTAAGGGGGCTGCGGTGTTCAACTCCCCCTCTCAATCTCCTACAATTTTTAACTTTTGTGTATGCATATGCACATGCACATAGAAACGCGCACGAACACAGTAGTAGAAATGGGGGGTAGGTGGGTTGGACCTCCCATGAAACAAAGTCCTTACTGCTTCCCCGAGTGGCAGGTTTCAGCATACAGTACACCAGTTTAATGTATTTATGATTTGTGTGCAGGTCATAATGCTGTTGCATCATGCATTGCAGGTTAAGCTGTCAGTTGCAAGTTGTCAGTGCTTCATTAAAATCGGAAGTAGCGTCACAAGTCGAGTTACCTGCATACTATACTGACTGTTGTAGTCTATGCGATATAGAGAACACATTCCACACTGCTTTCCATTGCTACAAGTGTGAACAATTAAATTATGATCAGACTACGTTTGGGCTCTTTTAAAAAATTTGTTTGAACTACTAGAATTCCAGCACATACGTATCTTCCATCTTTACGCTGCCTTAAAGCACCAGCAGAGCATTTGAATGTATTAATCACTATTAGTGAAATAGAATTTATCCTGTTTTTCACGCTATGTTTGTGGCTTGTTACCTACATACTGGCCTGTGCAACGATGGGACACGGGTGAGAGGACACAAAACAAATAGGAATTTATTCTAAACTCGCAGTTTACTGTGCACGTACAGCTTGTGTACCTATACATTTTTCTTTGCCTTGATATCCTTAAGCAGTTGTTGGTTCTCAGATGATGTTTATGTGTATGATGTATGCAACCCTGTGTTGAAGTACTGTCTTGTCTTCCAAGTCTGTGTAAACAAGTCTGTCTTCAAAGTACAGCATTGTAGCATCAGTTGTATTGCATTAATGAAAAGCTCTTCATGGAGACTACTTTCCACAGTCATAGAGTTTGTGCAAATGAGAGAATATGTTTGTGTTGAGGCACGTTGCACTGCTCTCAGATTTCAGTCTCCGCTCAGTGACCTGAATTTGGCAATTGAATTCTAACCAGGCTGCGATATAACAAGATTATCTGTAATAATGAAGGTAAATGAGGAGTAGTAGTTATCATTAGAACAGTTTGAATGAAACTAAGGCATGCAAACATGAACACAGGAGACAGGAGGACACAACTGAATAACACAGACAGAGAAACAGGTGTTACCTGTTTCTCTCCTCTTTACATCCTTTTATAATGAACCCTGAATAACTTGCTTGTTGTCATTAAAAGTTTAAAATGCATTTATAATAAGTTAATGAATATATTAAGTTCATCTGTATTAGATGGATTTCATTATAATGGTGTTTCATTATAATTATAATGGATTTTATCATAATGGTGTATGCAAGCACTGCCCCAGCAACATTTACTGCTCAGTTATGTAGTGAAATTAATTTAATCAGTCGATTATGTAGGCTTTTCATGCAGATAATGTCCACCATTTTAAGGGGGCCCTGCAAGAGTTTTCAAACATGCATTACAACACCGCCACGGTGGTCTAGTGGCTAAGGTACTCGGCTGCTGATCCGAGGGTCGCGGGATCGAATCCCGGCCGCGGCGGCTGCATTTCGATGGAGGCGAAATGTTGAGGCCCGTGTGCTGTGCGATGTCAGTGCACGTTAAAGAACCCCAGGTGGTCGAAATTTCCGGAGCCCTCCACTACGGCGTCTCTCATAATCAGAACTGGTTTTGGGACGTTAAACCCCACAAAACAACAACAACAAAACATGCATTACAACTGTACATGTACCGGGAAATTTGCAATTTGATTTCAGATACAGCTGGAAATCACATGCCCTTCCTTTAAGAAATGAGAGCGCAAGGAGCATCAACTATGCAGCCTGACATTTTTTGGTGTTCTTAAGAAAAGATGCATACATTTTCCTTATTTGAAATTAAAATTAACAAGTGAAGTACTGAGGATGCTTCTTTGATCATGAAATCACCAGTGCTGGTTCTGCCTCAAGCGACATAGTAAATGTTCCTCGCGACATTTGTTAAAACAGCAGGTGGTTTTCAGCTGTATTTGAAAAGAAATTGCAAATTTCCTGGTGTGTGCAGTGAAATACCTTGCTTATATGGTAGCAGGAGGCTTCACAGCTAATCAGCGTCATGTTCTGACAATGTTCAAAAAAGTGTAGCGGGGCTGCTGAGTAATCAAGCTCAAAGAGATCAGTTACATTATAAAGGTGATTTATAAACATTCTGTATTGCCTTAAAAAAAGCACACGTTTGTCAGTGATACCTTTGCTTGGTTTCGCATGTCCAACTTGTGTCGTTCTGCTGCTGAACAAGAAGCAGCAGTTTCAGTTCCGCACAACAACAGCCACATTATTTTGATAGAAGTGTATGAAATGTAAAAGCACTTCTGCACTTACCTTTTATTGCGCACACTGAGGAATCCACACCATCAGAGTGGTCTAGCGGCCATTGCACTGTGCAGCGGATCAGAAGGTCGCGGGAGTGAATCCTGCGACCTTCTGATCAGCAGCTGCATTTTGGTGGAGGCAAAATGTTGAGGTCCATGCACTGTGTGACGTCAGTGCATAATAAAGAACCTCAGGTGGTTGAAATTTTCGACGTCTCTCATAATCATATTGTGGTTTTGGGATGTAAAACACCAGAAATTATTATTAAGAGGAATTCCAGGTGGCAGAAATGATTGCAGATATAATTTAGGGCCCTCCACGACAGCTTTGGATCGTAAGTGTTGTACCACAATGTGTCTACTAAGCGGGATAGATTCCCACATAAACATGCATAACAACGCACTACTTTTTCATTAGCCAGGCAGTTTTCATGAACCACTGCATTTGTCATTCTTTGGAACTATACCATCACATTTACAGAAAGTGCGAGCATTGAGAAAGAGCCAGTGGCTTTATTTGCTGGAACCCTCATTTCACTGAAGCTGTTGGAACAGTACTGTCAGTCACTTTGTAGCTTTTGAAGCACGCCCATGTGGCTGCCCTTTTTTCACTTTTCACAGCTGTTTGCTGTCATGATTGCAATGTTCAGGCACTCTTCTTGCAGGCATACTAGTTAATTAGGCTAATCAGTGTGCATGATAATGAAAATTCTCGTTCTTTTTCTTTTTGCCTCCCTCCCTTCCTATAAACAGGGCACCCTGAACTGGAAGATTTTCGTCCTTCTACTTGTTCTGGCTGCAGTCTATTATGAAGTCACCTACTTCATCACCGAGAAAGATGTCGCACTGTCTATCGTGGGGATGATGGGCTGTATAGCGGCATTCTTGTTCTTTGCATCACCTCTGTCCAGCCTGGTGAGTACATATCTACAAGTGTTCGTCATTTAGCACTTCAGCTGCATTTCTGACACACTCCTTCGTCAATGCAGCTGCATGTGGTCCGGACGCAAAGCGTTGAAACTCTTCCATTCCCGCTGATCCTGTCTGCATTTGTTGTGTCGAGCCTGTGGACTCTGTATGGCTTCATTTGTGAAGATGCATTCATTTATGTGAGTAGCATATATACTTTTTCCTCTTGGAACTTTTTGCAGGTGGCCATTTATTCCATCATAGTTCAAATTTCCATAAACTCTGTACAGCTTTTGTAACATGTTAAACTCTGCTGTTTGTGGCTGATGTCAAGATGAACTGGCTGCATTTAGTGCTCCAAAGATAAGCGTGCCCCAGTTTTACACATGGGTATATTCAACCTAAACTTCTGGTTTGAAGCATTGATAACAGTCTAAAAGTGCAAGAACATGGTTTAAGCAGACTTTCATGGTTGATGCTCTTCCAAGCTACTATTGTATGAGCAGAATATATAACTTCTGTCCAGGGCTGTCAATAAATTTGTTCTCTGGCATATGCTTAAAGATCGCAGGTCTAGTGATTTAAGGTGGTGTGCGATTGGCTGAAGCCATTTTGGAGCAGGAAAACTGGCTTCTGGAGTGGTTAAAGGCTCATTGTCGACTGGAAAAAGAGATTTCATAAGACGCAAAGTAGGAAAATAAGGAGGATTCCTTTGGAAATAAGAACTCGTGCATCATAAAATAGCGAGTGCTTGGGCAGTCGCACTGTCCCACAACAACAATGTCATCTGTGTCGCGCATCTCACCTTATCACCATGCGCCCGATAGTCCCCAGTCACGAATGGTATGTGCTACGGTGAGATTTCATGGCAGGGAAGTTCTCAGAGCAGAGTTTTAAAAGGGAAACATGAGCAAGGTGGGTGACGATTATCATTGGTGGTCAGAAAGACTCCCGAAGCACTCCGATATATTTTTTTAGAGTGTTGTCTTCTGGTGCCATCTCATGCCTCTCAGATATTTCAGTGTTCAAACTCTGTTGTCTTCTGGTGCCATCCCATGCCTCTCAGATATTTAATAATTAAGTGTTCAAACGCTGGCGGTCTCGTGTCATGCTACCACCTAGTAGCATATGTAGCAAATGAGGCAGTAATCAAAATGAAATATCTTAAGATGTGACAGTATTATCATGCAATTCTTGAACTCTAAGGCCGGAATAAGCACCACCTTCTTTCCGAACAGCAAAGCAGTGTTATCATGCAGAGATGTGAACAAGCATGAGCTGTTGGTGTATTTTATGGTGACAAGCAAGCCATTGTCACATTTGCATACCCATGTTTCATATGATACAGCCGCTTTTTGAAAATTGAGAATTCGGTTCTGCTGTATCGTGAAGTACGAAGAACACATAGTGACACAGAGCTGAATAATTACATAGAAAAGAGACTACTACTTGCGCATGCCAGTTAAACAACGCTGACGCTGTTGGGTTACTTCATGTGAACACATTGCCCTCACTCCTGTGAAGACCGTCACGCATCACAGAGCAAGCAAGTGCGAGGGAAATAGAGCGCTGCCAATGCGGTCACTCTCTAATAGTGCTCATTACGCGGTCCCCTTTGTGTATCCTCATCACTTTAGTGCTGCAACTTGTAAAAACTAATTATAAACGGTGGCATAAAGGATGTGGTTGGCAGGAAAAAAATGACATGCTATAGGTGACAGTGTGTTATAGTATATACAGTAGACTGATAACTCAAGCTTTCAGTTAATTAATTCAAACATATTTTAAATTATTGGTTGGCCCGCTGTGCTTTCAATGTATTTGAAAGCTGTTATTTTGAAACTTTACCACTTGATTAATTCTGATAATTCATACCTTTTGCTTACCCTTGCCAGAAATATTGCCTGCTTTGGTTCCTTCCAGCTAAACATTCATATTCATATTTTTTTAACGGCCAGAAAACAAAGCCATTCACCTGACAGCGCTTGCCAAAGCATTCAAAACCGCTATACTTGGGTACAGGTAAAGAAAAAAAGGGGCTTCCGCTCCTCGAGCCAATGGTGCTGCTCTGTCAACGTGATGTCTCGGTAGACCCTCCCCACTTCGCGCTCCGATTTATCTCCTGAGTGCGGTGTGAAGGTGGTCTGCCGCGATGTCGTGTTGACAGAGCGGCAGTATTGGCTGGAGGGAGGTCCTTTGACGAGCTGACGGTGCTTTTCTCTTGAACTATACCAGAATATAGTAGAAAAGAGAAAAACACCGAGGTGTCAACAACGCTCTTAACTGGCCATCACGGTTTTACCTGGTATGTTGCACTGAGGCATACTTCTGCTTGCATCTGATAATTTAAACAAAATTCTAGTAACAAAATTCTAGGGTCCTTGCAAGTTTGAATTAAGAAGAGTCTAAGTGGTGTGATAGCAAGAATGAATGGTAAACACTAACATACCTAATGTCAGGCTTTAGACAAACGAATACTACCTGCAATTTGCACACTAGAAGTTAAATTTGCAAGCATTATGTTCACGTCCGCAAACGCGAAACCGTTGGTGTTTGTGACACACTGTACAGGCTTATATTCACTTTTCGCAACAGCTGTTTCGTTTGCACTGCTGCTAAGCCTGAGCCGCAACTGTTTCGATAATCGGGAATAGAGAGTATGGTGACACCATACTGCACCAAAGAAATCCTCAGTGTGTGGTTGCGCACATGTGCTCAAGCCATTCTGAAAATCGGCTCAATTTGGCTGCTAGAACACATTGATTGATTTCTGGGGTTTTACATCACTGAACCACAATATGAATACGAGAGATGCCGTAGTTGAGGCCTCCAGAAATTTTGACCACTGTGGTTCTTTAACGTGCACAGACATCGCACAGTGCACGGACCACAGCATTCTGCCTCCTTCGAAATGCAGCCGCCGCGGCCAGGATTTGATCCTGCGGCAAGAACAGTGTAGTCATTGTTTTGGAACAGATTACAATTTCTCATGTAGTACACCCATGCATGTCCCTCCACTGAAGGCTGTTCTGTTGGCCTTGGCGCAGCCATGCGAAAAACGGCTGTCTGGCTCCGCATGTGCCAGCCTTTCTCTCTCTCGGCATGGCACTTCTGTCACTGGCTTAATGATTAACGGTGTTGTGATCCTGCTACTTAGCATCGCAGAGCTGCACTAAAACTAATATTTCGGGCAAAGGGGAAACGAGAGATGGAAATGAACGGCAGAGAAGTGCTCAGGATGTCCACATTCTGTTACGTCAGCTGTGCAAGTGTTGGCGATAGGTGCTATCAGAATCAGACTCGGTTCTTCCACAGCTTGGTACTGCAGTGAAATCACTGCAGATGAAAGCAAGAAATGCAGCCTATCTCGTCTCAGAGAGAAACTTCAGTGCCTCAGGCACGCTATAGCACACCCTTTTGATTTACACAGTGCCTAATGGTTTCTTCCTTCATGTCTTTTACAGACCCCAAACATTATGGGTGCCCTGATCACAGCGTGTCAGCTGGCCCTTTTTGTGATTTACCCTTCAGCAAAACAGTATTGAAGAAAATCAAGAAAAAAAAAGAGCACAAATATATTTTTTTATTTACACTATTATGAGGCATCCACATTCTTTCCTCACTTCTCTATTTTACAAAATAAACAATCAAGCTCTGAAATGCACACTGCAAACTAAATGTGGTACTACCTTAGGATATTAAGGTGATATGAGGTGACAGAAGGAACTGACTGTCAAATAAGTGTCTTCTTAACATGCAGTGTGATAACTCCAGTGCAAGAAGTGGAAATGGACTTCTTTTCCCTCCTGCACACACTGAAATATTTACGAAAGTATGCTTCTGAGAAAAAGAAAAGATTCTCACAGGTTAGCTGGGTGAAAGCTTCAGCACAAACACATATTAGTAAAAAGTATCAAACGCACAAGCAACTGACCACAGTTGGAAATGTTACAAAAAGAAAGCTGCATGGTGTTTGCATAATTTATGTGGAGTCAGTGTGACCTTCAAAATTTTGCAGAATGTGAAAATGTGAAATTCTGAAGATGCACTCTGTACAAAAGAAAAATTCAACCAGGTCGCTTATTTTCTTGTGCTGCAAAAGGATCCGTCACTGCTGGACTTCCTTGGTTTCCTTGGCGGTGTTGGTGGCACAACGTCCATAACTTCATCAGCACCATCACTGTCATCCCAGTCCCAATTGTTCTCTTTCCCTGTGAAGAAAACATTCAGTGCTTTGTTTTACTTGACTTGCAAAAGCCAAGTCATTCCAGGCATTATGTGTAGCTGCAACTCGGCATGTAGTTGAACGAGACTGAAACAAGTCACATTGCTGGCAATGTTACAAAATCAATGCTGTAAATGACAGGATTTTAAAGGGATATGAAACAAAAATTTTGTGGGTGTGGTTGTACATCAGAAAAGTTTAAAGCTGAAAATGCCAAACACAACAAGCTGTTCTGAAAGAGAAGAAGTGAGAAATAAGTTTTTTTCTGCCAAATTTGGCAGTGCCTTGCCTTCCAGCGGCCACTGGCAGACACTGCATCAGTGTCATAGCACCTCCAATGCATGTAAGAGCCGCTGCGCCTTTTCGTCTGTGCTGGCGCATCGCACAGGTGGGGTGTCTGAAATACTGGGGAACCTTGCCTCTTCGTCCGACGCATGCTTTACTGTCGCCTTCTTTCTTGAAGCATTCTTCATGGTGCAAGGAAAGCCTAGATACCAAACTGTACGGTATCGCCTACCTTTGCGGTTGGACCATTATCAGCTCCTTTCATAATCTCATCACATTAACCTACGCACTGAGCAACTTGTGCAGCTTTTTCCAGCTAAAATCGCTGTGTGCTGACTATGACAGCACTGCATTAGAGGATTTTAGTTTCTCTGTAGACTTCTGCATGTTTACGGATATGAGATCGTGTGAGCCCTTGGCAGCAGAAGCGGAACTGGTAGCAGCATTTTGCAGCGATTTGCTTTACTAAGACGGGCATTTGAACATGGCCTCCATGATACCTGCTGCGCTTGCAATCTCAGAGTCCATGCATTTGAAAGTTCCTTCAGTCTCGTGAGCGTCCTCTTCAAAAGAGAATGGTGAAATATCACGAGTTAATCAGTCTTTCAGTGCCAATGCTTTACTGAAAATCTATCTTACTGTAAGGTGAGCTGGCACTGCTGAAACACACTACTGCTATGCTGGCAGAGGTGCGACAGCGCGCTCTGAAAGAACATGGCCGGCCAGCTGGCTGTCTATGAGGGAGGCGTGATGTCATGCCTTCCAACTCGTGCACCCCGGGGGGCTTGACGCATGCTCACAAAAATGTCAAAAATGGATAAATCCCTAGTGACATGTTCTTTCCTATGTAATTGCACACTGAGAATTCATTATCAGCATTTTCATAAGATTTTCAAGTTTTGCTTCAGTATCTCTGTGAGTTGTGAGCTTAAGGCACAAAAATCAAGCGACATATTCAAAACAAAAACGTGAAAGAGTTATGGGCTGTGTAATGGGCCTATCAGGATGCTTAAGCACTGCAAACAGACGAGCACTGCGTGTAGGTAATGTGAGGTCTTATGAGGTAATAAATGGATGCATAAGTAGCTGGTAATGAACACTTCTGAAAAGTCAAAAGTAGAACAGACACGCACTTCTCACTAACACACTGCCCTCAACACTGCCAAATACGGCATAGCACTGTGGATGATTGTTCATACAAAATGTGCAATACTGCCACATGCAGAGTAACAAAAGGAAAAAAAAAGAGCCAGGCCTGCACGGAATCGCAGGACAGTGACAACATAAGCTGGAGGAGCGACCTTCTTAGAGGCCATTGTAAACGCTTGGGGAAACTAGTGCAAATACAGGTGGTAGGTATCCCCTGCGCCATAACTCTGCAGTTTGGGCTTTTCTCTGCACAGTGGTCTATTGCGCCCAACATTGCCTTGTTGCAGCCGCGCACGTAGCTCTGCGATTCACTTCTTCAGCAGCGGTCCGCACCTTGCGAGGAGGCGCCACCAGGTATATCAAAGAGCCAAGTCAGGTTGCTGTCGAGGCTGTGCACATCGCCTGTCGCGTGACGCATGGCACGATACAACAAGACTGCTTCACGAGGCAGCGCTTCATAATAATGATAATGGGCCGCCGCCGTCGGTTACGGACACTGGCGGCAGACAACTACAGCGCCAAAAGCGGCCACTGTGATCTCGTAACAGCTTACACTGTGAAAAGGGAGGCTGGCCTTGTAACATAGATGTTATGCCCCCCCCCCATCATCTGTATAGTGACGCCGTAGTGGAGGGCTCTAGAAATTTCGACCACCTGGTGTTATTTAAAGTGCATCGACATCACACAGTACATGGACCTCAACATTTCATCTCCAATGAAATGCCGTCGCCACGGCTGGGATTCGATCCTGCGGCCTTCAGATCAGCAGCCGAGTGCCATACCCACTAGACCGCCGTGGTCGGGCGGGGTTACAGTAAGTAACTTCTTTAGCTCCAGTGATGGCATATGAGCTGTTTCTGACTGTACAGATGCCTAAATTGTGCTTGATGTCGTCAGTGCCGCGGGATCAGACCCGAGAAGTGATGAATGTCCATGACGCTGCTAAATGAGTTTGTAGTGTTCTCCGAGAGCTTGCGTCAGTATTACCTATCATTTGCTGCTGTCTTGGTGCGGTGTAAGGCACTGCAGTATTTTCTTATCTGTAAGGCCTCAACGATATTGAGCATGACCTATGATCCTGTTAGCACAGCATCACAATAGATGCCTGGTGTAACTACAAGGGCCTTGAGGACCTTTCTGGCATTGTTTCCATCACTGTAATAGCTGACTGCATCATAAGACAGCACCTTTCACTGTTGGTGCTTCTACACATGTAGTTTTCACAGACCTGCACCAAATCAAGTTCAGGGATTCGTTGGTGTTCTGCGTGCACCAATGCAAACACTTTCAGAATCTGATGAACTCATTCAGTAGGCAAATGTGTATTAAGCTGTATGAAGATGATTTTGCACACCCATCATCAAAACAGAAATCTTGCGGAACACTTACAACCTTGCCAGCACTTGCGCTCACTGGTGGCTCAGTGTGTTGATGTTGCTCGTTGAGGTATTTGCTCACAATGAATATTAACTTATTGCATAGATTTGGTGAAAACCAAGTCATTGATGCATCCTCAATGTGTTTGTGCAACACCTTGCAGCTGGGAGCCTTCCGAAATGGCCGGAATTGCAAAACGCACGAGCAGATTGTGGGTACGGTAATGAGGGGAACACAGATACAACGAAACTTTCACGCACATACTTCAAGGACTATCATGACGCCCTTCAGCCCTGTACTAAACTAATGAAATCAGTTATTTAGGCAGATGTACTACAATTCAAAATGATTATAAATGTTTAAATACACCCACTGATCTTCAAAACAAGGCAGATGCTACAGTGCGTTATAAAAACTTGTGCCGTAAGTAGACGTAGTCACAGGGAGGGGGTGTTGGCATGTTTGGCACCATTTTTCAATACTTTCCGTTGTGCATCTGAAGGTGCCACATCATGGAAACACTTGGCAAGTATATTGGAATATCCTAACATTAAAATAAAAAAATTACATATTGAGTTGATTTTACCCTGGGATGTGTGAGAATGTGTGGGATGCACATAATTCTTTCACCCGGTATGATCCAAGATATGTCAATGAGAAATATAAGCATTCAAGATTTCTTGTTCTGTGCACGCCCACTTAACTATGCAGTTTTTAACATGACTCACCATGCATTGCAACCACATCATTGCTGGCACCTGAATCCTTGCGGGAGTGGCTTTCTGTTGTACTCTTGCCAGCCGTGGTTTTCTGGAGCTCGTTCTCCAACATCATCATCTGTTTCTTCATCTTCTCAATGTCTTGTTCTAGCCGCTTCTCCTTCTGTGCACCAGGCAGAAAGTTTGGAGACAAAAGATTGAACCACAAATAACTGATTCAGATCCAGGCATGTTTGAGTAAGTGCACAGCAAGGCATGTCCGAGTGCGATAGGGCACTTTGTATTCTAGAAGAACCAGCGAGTAAACTATGCGAGTTCCAAAACCCTCTGCTAATCGCAGCAGTCTGAATATGAAAAAATACTCTTACGTTTCTGGCATCACACTGACGCACTTACATGCTGTAATTATGGTATGATAAAAAGAGGGGAAGCCCCGAGAGGGGCAGGCTTTCTTCTTCCCAAAAACCTAATAATGGTGGAATTTTGAAAGAATGTACTCTCAGTGTAAACTGATTTGTTTTTGGAATTACCAAACACGAGCATCTTGGGAAATCCACAGAAGAACCCAACACTGCTGCAAGACTAGACCAACAAATTTCTTGCAAATGTGAAATTTCTGCCTCAACTGAAACATGGTTTGCTGTTTAGGGCATCTGGTCAACAAAACTGTGACTTCCTTAAAAGACAACCTCAGAAACTGCCCTAAGCAGTCACAATGTACAACGCACATTGCCAGTGATATGACTTGCTAAAGCTGTTTCGGAGCGGTCGAAGGGGCATTTGGGGGCAGGGACGGTCTTCTGGAGCAGCTAAAGGTTCAGTGCCAAGTGGAAAAATGAACTTTGTCAGGAGAAAATAGGGAAACAAGGACAATACCTTTGGAAATAAAAGGTTGGTCTGCCATAAAATGGGTGTTGGCAATAATTGTTCAATATCAGATGTTGGCTAAATGACTACAGTTAAACCTCAATGTACATCAAGTTAGTGAAATACGTAATCATATTCATTATATTGAAACTGATAAATTGAAATTCCACCTATAGTGCAAAATGCAGTCACAAAAGAAATTTCTTTATTTTTTTTTTAGAGAAAGTGCCGGAATAATGTTCAAATAAGAGAAATGTATCCCAAAAAAGTGACTTCCAACAATGTTGTCGAACAATATTACCAGGCGCTACAACTTGAAGCCATGCCAGCTGAGTCCTCCTCACAGTATGTGCACATCACGTGTGCAAAGTGCATAAAGCCAAAAGGAACACAGGTATAACAGGCTGTGATAAGTCATAAGCAGAGATACCAAGCCCATTCTGCCACCGCAGCACATCACTTCGGATGTTGCCCAAGGGGCGATGGCAATGTTATGTTCAATGAACCACCTGTTCTCCCATTTTTTTCGATGAATATGCAACATTGAAAACCTTGGCACACTGCAATAACAAAAGAGCTTTAGTCTAAAATTGCATGCAAGCAAGGTCACGAGCTGAAAAATGGTAAATTTTTCATGGTGGCCACACTTTCTCTTTCAAAATATCCCACACACATCATGTATGTCTGAAGAACGAGCACGAGTCGACAGAGAGTTGTGAATTTCGGTCACCACTGAAGTATAGTAAGTCGCCTTTATTACAGAAGAAAACTTGATTTAATAAAGCTGGCAGTGGTGTGCCGGATGGCTTTGAGCAGCTAAGAAAAATCATTTTCTTCTAAGCTTTTGCTGCACTCACACACACACTTAAAAAAAGGGTTCACTTACAGCAAAACACGCCTATTGGTTCCAACTGCTTTCGCTTCGAGTGTGCCTTGCTATTTCGCAGAAAGTACAGATTAGTTTCTTTCGAGCTCGGAATCTAGGGAACTGTGTCACATCCAAAGCAAGCAGCGGCGTCTGTTATGTCATTGATCGGGATCACTTACGAGGTACTGGTCTTGTCAGCATCTGTTTCCAGAGCGATCACTTGCAAGGTGAATTTAACTTGTTTATGTTTATAGAGATTTCCAATGACACTCTGGAATTGGCGCTCTGGGAGGGGACATTTTTAACCTGAGCAAGAGTAAATAGGCCTCCGGGCAACGCCAACTCTCCATTGGACTGTTTGGGGAACGAGCTTAAGTGGTAGTATGTGTGCTTCTTTGTGCCTGCTGGTGCATTCTAGAAGGAATTTCCAACGGTCTGTCAAAAGGGCATCACTGCACTGTTTATGGTTGTAGCTGCAACCATAAAAGAGGAATGCTAATTAAAAAATAGCTGTGTAGCACACAAAATGCGGTACAAGAGGACTTGTGTAGCTGCAATGTACGTACGTCCGAAGAACGCATTTCTCACTGCCATCATTGCACATGTATTCTGGGCATCTTGTTGTCCACAAGTGAAGTGTTCAAAACCTCGTGCTAATGATTTGCTTTGAATACGATAGAAAGGCAAGCCCTGGTGATGTGCATTGGTGTCAAAATGTTTCGTACTGTGTCCCATTAAATTATTCATTATAGGTGATTAAAAGACTATTGTCTAAGAAAGCACGACGGTCAACAGCCAAAGACAAAAGTAGCGCAAGGCTTGCCAGCAACCGAAATGTTATAATGGGTGGTGGCTTTTTCAAAGAAATGCTGGTTTCTTAACACCAGCCTCAAGGTACTGTCCATTTTGATACTGAGCCGACTTTTGTAAGGACTTGTGGTGAAAAGATCGAACTTTTTTACAGCGCAGCTGGTCAAGCTAGGCAAAGCTTTGGATTGTCATCATATAACTATCATCATCTTGAAATATGTACACGTCCACTTCTTCTATGCAATGCCCAATGTGCTGCATTTACGCATCTGCTTCTTGCTTCTCTTGCACTCATGCCTCGGCCCATTGCTACATAAAGGCAGAGGCTTTTCATCAGTCCTCTTGCGCTCATGCCCTAAGCTCACTACAACATAAAGGCAGATATGTCATAAGAATGTCGTTCAGAGAGCTTCACCAAATGCTAGTCGCACTAAAGGTTATGCATGCTCGCACATGTGTTCACAAGTAGGCACAACTTGGAGCTGCGCTGCTCTACTGAAGCATGGCAAGACCAAAGCATTACTTGACACAGCAAGAAATCAAGTTATAAGGCACCGTAAGGTCGGTAGAGAAAGAAAACACCACCTTCACGCTAATCTATTGGTCCTTGCCAGGCATGCAGAAGATACCTGAAATAGCCTGGCTGCCTTGGAATACCGAGAACGGGTGACTGACTCATAAGAAAGAGCAAGGCTGGGCGGCTTCCACTTAGTTGCTAGCCCAAGCTTAGCATACCCAGCAAGAGCCAAGCCACGCAAAACAAACCTAAGCTAAGCTAACTTAATGTAACTTAACCTGATGAAGCTGCCCAGCTTCGCTGTTTCTTCAGACTTAGCACCGCTAGTGCCAAGCTTCACTTCATTTCACTTTTAATATCTTGAAGACTCACGTTAGAGGGCATTACATAAGCTGGCTGCAATTTCCTTTTTCTATTGCACAAGAGCTCTCAAATTTACAAGACGCTGTAATTGCACAAGGTAACATTTGCTTATTAAACAATTACAGGATATGACACTTCCAGTGAAGGGCTGCATCTGTTCTATGCTGCCACTTCTGTGAATGTGTGCACCTGTTCATAGCTGCCCTTGGAGCAATATGCTTCACTTAATTTATAGTGTGAATGATTAGGTAATGATGTAACCTAATCAGTGACACAATGTCAAAAAATCGTTTCAGGGACCCTCTAAGAATGAAAAAAAATGAAAGGCTTAGGAAATGCATAAACCCAGAGAACTGCACTTACAGAAGCTAAACAGAAATCACTATGCTGCACATCTTGGCAACATTCAACCTAAAATGAGTTTGCTGTAACTGACTTTGTTTCGAAAGACAAAAGGGTAAAAACAGGGCATGTCTCTTACCAGTGTTTGGTCCAGGCCTTCTGAAAGTGTGCTTGACAAGGTGGTAGCTAGGCTGTGTCCTCCGGTATTCTCAGAGCCATCGCCTTAGGAGAATTGATATAAAGTGATATACAGTAAGCTATCAATTCCAGTTGTGCGTAATAAATGTGGAATGGCAGCACACTGGGCACTTACCATCATTTGTGGAGCTGTCATGTTTCTTCCATAGGCCATGGTACTTCCCTAAACATGCGAAATGCAAATGTAAAACTGCCACACATTTTTTTACACACAATAAACAGACCACATGGCTAGTGGTACTTCTTGTGCTAACAGTGGACGCAGGCAAAATGAAGCTCATACATTGCGGCATACAAAGTCGAGACCATTTAATATGCATGGTGGCTGCATTTGTCTCACCAGCACTCACTGGTGCCACGACAAATGCCAGTCATCATGGAGTCCAAACATTCATTTGACTTGCTGAGCACTGTACATAGATGTGCAGCAGGTACACAATGTGCACCAAATATTTCGAGATACAGCTCCAGATTGCCATACTCACAATTTCAAGAATATCAGTTATCTAGTATATGCAATATTTTCATTCTATCTAAGAATACTTACATTTATCGATCATTCTGATCCCTACCTAGCACATTTACACGAGGCTAGAAGCCAACAGTACAAGGCCAGATGCAGACCTAGTTGCATTACAGCTTGGTCACAGGGACTTCATGCATTGTCACCCTCTCAGATGTGGCGAAATTGTTTTCAGGGCAAGTGAAGAGCTTATGGTCAGTTCTGACCTGACCATACGCTCTTCACTGTGGCAAAAAGAACTGAGTGCCCGAAGTGTACCAATGTCACTCCAACAGCTCAGTTTCTCCAGCCGGTGAGGTCATTAATGTGCACAAGGACATTATGAGTAGGTATTGTTCCTTACACAGTACAAGGTTACTCTTCCATGTCACCTTTAATGTGGTGTCTAATAACCAATGAACTTGTACATATACTACAGTGCTATATACGGGCAGTCACTACATGATTAACAGCCACACTATGCTCGCAACTCAACAATTACTGAAGCTGAGTTCAGTTGATTATTGTAGCAAATTAAAATGGAAAAAAGAGGCATGCGCTACAAGCATTGTAGGGAAAATAACAGGATTGCATCTGGTTTGTGGACTACAGGCAAAGAAAAAATGAGCTTATTGTATTCAGTAAACTTATATGTCTTTGTAGTACATATAATCTCAGCCTTAAACAGCCATTGGCTTTTCTTTTTTTTAAATTATACATCTATTTATGCCACTGCCTTAGGAGTTGACCTGTGAGAACTGAGGAAAGAAATCAGGAGTATAGAGCGATGCATAAATGCAAGATTTCTTGTTCAGATCATCAAAACCTTGTCAGAAGCATTTCCAAATGCTTCGCCAAGTATACAGAGATAACATGTCCCACCCTTATGTGTGAGTGGTGCAACAGGTTCAAAGACACGTGCAGGGTAGTGGATGGCCTTTAACAGGCAGGAATGACTGTAACATTGAGCATGTATGGCAGATGCTGTGTGTTTATTGCACGTTAACTGTTCAAATGATCGCCAGCAAACTCGACATGGGAGAGGACAGTGCATGGAAAATTACTACTGAAGATTTCAGCATATGTAAAGCCTGTGCAACGATGCTGCCAAAGTTGCTGAGTCCTGATCAGCGCAAGCGCCACATGCATGTGTGCCTGAATATCATCGCACATATACCAACTGGTTCAGATTTGCTTTTTCATGTTGCTACAGGTGGTGAGACGAGGGTATCGAAGACCCAAAATTTAAGTGTCTGAGATGTCAGGGATCTCTGTTGACACCAGGGCTGAAGAAAGCCAGACTGTCCAATTCAAAGGTGAAAGTGATGTTACATTCGTTACTCAGTGCAAAAGAGTCCTTGCAACAGGACCTACCAATCAATTAGCAAGCTTACAATAAGATTTAGCAGCATTTCCTTAACTCAATACTCTACAAGATACAGGAAATGTACCAGGACAAACCATGGCTGTTACATCAAGACAACGCACCAAGCCACAACGCCCTCAACAGCTGACAGTTTCTAGCCAAAGGGAACATTTGTCATCCGCGAAAACCATCACACTCCCCCAATTTTGTTCCCTGTAGCTTTCTTCTAAGTACCTCTCCCCAAACTCAAGGGACTTATCAAGAGGGTCCACTGCAAAGACGTGGGGACCATCTAGAGGGCCATAATGACAGCGCGTAATTAGGGGGCATAGGTGGCACAAACCCGCCTATGACCCCTAATTATGGGCCATGCTGCAAAAACGTGCAAAATCAAGCACGGAAACTCCTCCACGCAGTGTTACACCGCAGCGGTCTACGAGATTCCGCTAAGTTACCTGAAAAAGCTACATCGGCCAGACCAAGCAGTGTGTCAACAACAGTATGATGGAACATGCGAAAAATGTTATAAGAAAGATTTGAGCGCCACCTTCCTGCACATTGTAGGCTATGATGTTGTGAACCACGATTTCCTGAAGTAAATATTCTGGGCAGAAGCAAGGACAAAACTGCGCGGGAAATACTTGAAGCCTATCACATTTGTATCAGTGGCCAAAGGTGCGTTAGTCAGACATTTGTGTCACTATGTGACGCGGAAAAGAACTTAGTGAGCCTGTCTCTTGCTTGATAACCTACGTTTATCAGTTTGTACACCCTTGTGTTTATAAGTACCACCTGCTTTGAGCCTAATAAACTACAGTAGAACCTCGTTATAACGAAACCGGATATAACGAAGGAATCGCAATTCCCCTTGAAATTCCTATAGATAAAATTGATATTGGTTATAACGAACTAATGGTTATAACAAAGTAATTACCGCTCCCCCATCAACTTCGTTATAACGAGGTTTTACTGTAGTTGTAAGTGTGGCGCCTTCTTTGACTTCTCTCTTTCGTTTTTTTTTTTTTTTCCAAGTTTTGCACTACAAAATAATGTCATATATCCACATATGCCTATTCCATAACTTACTTGCCAAACTACCGTTCACAACAGAAATGACACCCCCACAAAATATACTGAGCAGAACTACACACTGAAGAAAAGCAGAAAAATCAGTTAGGACCACAGTCCTTAGTAATGCTCGCAGTATGCAAGCCTTATTGTGGCTAATGTTGTTAACTGGGGACATGCTGATCAGTAGGGGATGTTTGGGACCTCAGTTTGAATATGGCAGTCTAGAAAGAGTTGAACATTGTAATATAAGAAAAGAACAAATCAATGTGCAAGAACAAATCAATGTGCTAAGCCACTTATGTAGTTGTCACTTGGCACAGTAAAAACATGCTATCTTAGTCTGCTAAAATTACTGACACTCTCACCGACATTTGTAACAGGTTCACTTTGAAAACATATACACTGTAATTTTCTATACATTAGGTTACACATTATTAAGATTATAATTAAATGTTTACAGCACATGATTATATAGTAAATGTCTCCTAAACCATTCTGCAAGAAGGAAGATTTAACTGTTCTTTTCTACAGAATGATGAGTGCACATTAAAACAGGCCGAGCATCGTAATACAGGACCAAGGTAAAAGATAATGCAATAAAGTGTGCAAGCCAGTGAACTTTTCAGCATCCTCGTAATGCGTGATGAATACACATATGGTTCTAGAGCACACTAAACTCTCATGTGTTGAGTAAAAGGGGAATTGTAACCCAAGTACAAATAACTGCACCTTTTCTCTCTGCTGCACAATGCCTTTAATGGTTGAGTTGGATTACTTTTTTCACGCACCTTGGGAAGGTGTTCCCGATTGCTGGGTTGGTCGCTGAGTGCTGTGGCGCTTTTCTGGAGACCAGAATGCCCTCTTCGATGCTTGCAGCTGCGATGTATGTGACTTTTTACTCGCTTCAAGAGGTGCAACGGCTCGCTTGGCAAATATGACAGCAGCCTCTTCACTGTCCTCTTCTTGCACTGCACGTCTCAGGAGCTCTTCAGCCTCTGATTCTGTCACAGGATCACTGTCACTGTCACTTTCCACTGCGACACTGGGCACTTGCCTGAACGACTTACGCCTTGATTCAACTTTGGCAGATGGTTCAATGATTTCACAGGAGTTTGTTATCTCTTCCCGAGAGGTTGTGTCACTAGATTCCAAGGCCTTCCTTGCCCTGTTTCTGATACTTTGCGGGGCTACCCTTCTGATCAGAATTGGGGAAGACCAAGGTGAAGACTCTGCTGAACTCTGGCCGTTCGGACTAACTGCGCTGGGACTGCCGTGGGCAACCTTTTCTGGGGAATGTGCGATGTCTGCACAAGCTGAAGAGCCTTTTTGAGGTTCAGATTCATTGCAGGCTGTTGCAAACGAAGGTGTGATAGAACTGCTTAGGTCTTGGTCACATTTTGCTTCTGGCACAGGTCCATGTGTGATATCAGATGAAGGCACAGCAGATGCTTGTGCAGTTTGATGGCAGGTGTCCTCGTTTGGCAAAGCCTTAGGGTCACACTGCTTCTCTTGCATGCTGTGCTGTGTACTCTTGTGTGACAGAAAGTGTGCTTCTTCTCTACAGGCATTAACATCATTATTGGGCGTTTCCATTTGATTTTGTTGAGCACTGGAGCCTGTGCTCTGTTTATATTGAGGTGACACTTTCTTTGTGTGCCATGAAGAGGGACTGGTTTCAGAGCATTTGCTTCTAAGATCGGGAAGTTTCGTGTTTTCTCGCCTTAAATATGCCTCATTCTGGCTCTTTAACAGGGATGTTTCAGCAGAACACTGAAACTCACTATGAACTTCCTGCTTTTCGTTCCAATCACACTTCTGTGGATTATTGTCATGTTGCAATGGGCTACTTCGCGATTTGTCAATTTCTTTTGATTTAACTGATGGGGTGGTGTCCATCTCTTCAGTGTCTTCGACAACTGTCCTGAGCCCAAACTGTGATGCTCGAAAGAGGTTTGGTCGGCCTGGCAAGGCTGCCTGGTCTTCAGTATTTTCGCATAATATTTCTGTGCCCTGAGAATGCTTGTTGGCTTTGCCCAAGTCCAACATTTCCTTTGTAGTTTTCAGCACTGCATCTTCAACTGCCGGTTTTGCAAGTTGCATATGACTATGCGTGGCTAGTCCCTCTTCAAGGCTATTACAAGAGCCATGTGCCGAACTGCTGTTAAAGTTGGTAGAAGTATTCGAAAAGTGGCTGTCCTTTTTAGCACTAAGCACTTTGCCACTTGCATCATTTCCATTTGTAGCTGGCACTTGCATAGTGTCAAGAGCATTCAGGGACAGGTGAGGTGATGGTAAGCTTGAGCAACTATCGCCACAGCTTCCAGGGTCAAGCTCCTTGGTATCAGAGCTTTCAGTTTGAGTCATAGCCTCTCTACAAATGATGACCTTCGTAAAAGGCTTTTCAGTGCACATTCCTGTTTCTACAAGGACTGGCTGTTGTGGCTGCCCTTTGAGTATTACCTTGATGACACCATCCACACACATCAAAGAGAGGTGAGCATTACAAGCTGGACAAGCTGCTTGGGTATCACTCACATGACGCCTATCAGGGCTGCCACCCCTGACACTTTTTTCAGCATCAGCAACAACTAATGATGCAGGACAACCGGTGGAAATTAGAGGTGATTGTTGGCGGTCTTTGCCCTTGTGCACGCCGTCACTACCAGAACGGGAATACTGTTCAACAACGTTACTATCTTTATCAGTGTAACAAAGTATCCCCCACTTCTGGTATGCTGACCTGCTGTACTGTTTCATAGTTAGTATGCATGACTGTAGACCCTGGCTCTGCATAAGGCGAGACTAAATCTGGTTCACTAGCCGGGACCCGCTTCAGGCTATTGCAGACATCTGTCATCAATTCAAGGGTGTCCACTGCTGCACTACCAAGTGATTCCAAGTCCTGCGTGTTGGCATTGATGTCAAACGTTTTTCTGCTCGATTTCTTGAAAAATCCTTCAAAGTCCTTCAGAGACAGTGGACGACTGCTACCTTGTTCCTCTGACAGACTGTCCTCCTGGCAGTGTCCACCAGGAGCACTGTCGCCTTGTTTTGAACCTTTACATTCCACAGTGGTTGAAGCATCAACAGCAGGCCCACTAGTGACGGTTGCATTCTCTTGCATGTCACTACGAACACACCTCTCCTCAGGCATCACCTTTTCAGCTATACCTTCCGGTGCCAAATCCTTGCGTTTGTCAGAAGCTTCCAGCACATTTCCTTCATTATCTGAACATAAATCAACAACATCTATTTCTTTAGCTAGTTTGGCACATGTTTTTGAGTGCGTTATCGTGTTGGTTTTTCCTGCATGGCAAGAAATTGGTTCTTCAAGCTCAGGAGGAGGTGGCTGAAGTAGGTTTTCTTCTTCACTCGGTGACAAAGGCAACGACGATATGATGACATTTTGCCCCTTATTTTCTACTTGGGTGTTCAGGTTGGAAACATCCTTTAAAGCACTACTGTTCCTGGTCAGTTCAGGTTGCTTGCCCTCCACACTTGCTTTCGATGTTTTGACAACAACAAGGTTGTGCCTTTCGGCTTCCAGAATTTTCCTTTGCATTTCCTCAGTTTGTTGTTCCAGTGGCCTCAGCTGCAGGTTGCTCTTAATCTTTCGTGGCCGCTTTCTTGCCGTTGTATGAGACCTTCTCTGATTGATGACCTTTTTTTCAACACAAGGCCTGACACCTGGAGTCACAAAGAGCTCTATCTCAAGCTCTTGGGCATCTTCTTCTTCTTGAGCCTTCTCCTCCGCACATACTATGTCTCTCAAGTTTTCAAATTCGCACACAGACTTTCGGCAGTCAGATTTTCTTCGTGACGAACGTTTTGCCACTAGACCCGCTGCACAGCCACTTCCACGAAGTCGTCTCCTCCTTCCACGCTGTGCTGCTTGCAGAGACTTTTGACTCGGGACGAACTTGTATGGGTCGGTATCCGAAACATCTAATACTGAACTTCTCTTTGCTGAAACACTAGGGGCTTCGTTGGCAGAGGTGAAGAAACGGTTCGAACCAAGAGGCTTTTCTGTGGAGTCACTGCAGCTCTCTCTGGCTTCAGAGTTTTCAAGTACCGTGGGTGGCTTCTTCTGAGGAATGCTGTCACACTTTTTAAGCCAATCTTGCACTTTCTCTGTGTGATTTTCAGCACTGCACTCTTCCAAGTGCCCGTCACTGCCCACATGACATGCCTGCATTTCTACTTCCATAGGAGCTTCTGGTAAGCTTGAATGACGATCTCGTCTTGCTGAGCTTGATGAAGCCATTGACATATTTTCAGCAGTAACGCTAGCAGAACCCATCGATGACTTGGCATTCGCAACATGCACTTGCTTTGTTTTAGCTTGACAATTTTTGTTCGCCTCTTGCAGGCTTGTGCTTGATTTCCTAGAGCTAATACTTCCATGGGACTTGTTGTCCTTTGATGGCACCGAGTTGTCGTGCCTGTAATAAACAATAAATTGTCATGCACGTCAGAAAGTGATGGCAGTTGCAATTGCACAATATGCAGAGCATACAGAGCATACACGTAGCAAGATTTCTAATGTATTTAGCTTGTGTGTTCTGAAAGCCCATTAACAGAGGTAAGGCTAGTACGCCAATGGCAACAGTTATACAGCAAAACCTCAATACACTACGAATAAAAGAGGAGCCAAAACCCTTCCATTATACAATAACAATTTCTGAGGTCTTACAAACCAAAATCACGATATGATTATGAGACGCCATAGTGGAGGGCTCCGGAAATTTCGACCACCTGGGATTCTTTAACGTGCACTGAGACCGACTGCATTATACAATTATATAGCTTAATTGAAAGACTGTCTTTGTCTGCTACCATGACTAGCAAACATTCCAGGTCTTGAATACAACATTAGCAATGTTCTACAATATGGACATATAGGAAGGACAAAGTGAGAAGGTCTCACAGTGCCTGCGTTTTCTTCTCTCTCCTTTATTTCATTAAGAACAGATCAGACGCTTGCATTACATTGGTCGTGCAAGTTGAGGCATCCCTTCTTTATGCCTCTCTCAGCACAACAAAGAGCCGGTAACACTTACTGCATTTACTTGATTGTAGGCCAATACTTTTTTTCATGAAAATGATGTACCAGGTTGGCTTAAAGTCAAGTGCCGTTGCCCACAACTGCCATATACCTAAAGAAGCAGCCAAGATAGCAGCATAGCAGCTCACCATGTGATGCTCTCAGGCTGTTTGCTCGTATGTGTTTGCATCTACCGTCTGGAGAGTGGGTACGAGTCGTGCATCTGGGCCTCGTTTCACGATTTTCTACAGTAGCCACACAGTGACATGGTCACACAAGCTAAGGGATGGAGCAGCGGTTGCAATGGCTACACAGGCGTGCTGTGCACTGGCGGTCCCCCTTCCCCGCCTTGAGGCTATCTTAGATTCACCCCTGGCGCTTTCTGGTGAGTCAGCAACCTTCAAGGCGACAAGGGTGGGACATGTCACATGAATGCCGTGCCAACGAGCTGTCAAGGCAGCGAGGGAGGGACGTGTTGCACGACTGTCATGCTGGTCTTAGCTTGTTGTGCACTTTCCTCTCGCGTCACGTAGCCAGGTGTGCATAGCTGTGCATGTGTTTTCTGGAAGAAATAGTTCACATCGGTTGCATTTTGCAAGTGTCACACCATGACCACATGCTTGTGGAGCACCTGGGCTTGAGAAGCGACATGTAGTGGCACCAACCAAGTGGTGCCACCACACTAAAGCCATCGTGAAGGACAAAGTGATGAAAAAAGAAAGTGATGTCACTGATAATGATGAGTAAACTTTACATATGCCTACGATGTGTGGACTTAAGTAATAAAATGCATGCATTGCTGTGAATGAGATCGCATTTATTTTTTCGTTCGACCTACATTTGGGAGAAGATATTAAAAAGTTTTTGTCTTTCGAATTTTGGAGGCCGGCTTACAATAGAGGCCAGTCTAGATTCGAATAAATACAGTATGTGGAGGAAGGAGGCAATCTTTGTTGCCTCCCTCACAGAAAGTACAACCAATATTTGTTTCAAGCACCGCCTTTATGATTACGACAGTTCCAATCAATGTATTTTGATTTGGAAACAAGGAAAAAGAAGAGCATAAGAGGCTTACAAAGCAGTGGAAGTGGACCTTGGCTTCTTGCTTGCAGCACCAATGTCGGCATCTGCAGGAAATGTAGGGCACTATGAAATGCGAAAATGAGGAGTGGGGCAAGAAACACATACTACCAAACTGCATTATTGTAGCGTAGGATGCTCATGATGCAAGTTCATTGTGGATATGCTTTTTAAGCAAGGATAAACAACAAATTTTTGTATGTTTTATGTGGTGACGTACTAGTACGGCAACATGTCTGACATCAGATCAAGCATAAAGAGAACTGTGCTGATAAGGAGAGAAAGTGAGCAGGTTGGTGTCAGTTCATGAAAAAACAGTGCAAATATAAGAAAACTAAAGCAACACATTTCACTCCTATACCTCGCTCTACCACCCAAGAAGGCTTTGAAGGGTAAAGAGAAGAAAGGAGGAATGAATGTAAGAGTTAATGTTCGAGATCAGCTGGTTTTACAAAGTAGCGAGACACATTATCTTGTGTACCATGAATGTCAATTTTCAAGGCTTTCTATGAATGCGAAAGCTCGTGAAAGGGACCATTGTAGAAAGGAGTCACTGGTGGCTTGATGAAATAGCATTGTGAATGGATCTGCACGGGTGTGTGTATTGCTGGAAAGCTAAACACACTCTATCCATGGGTGACACATGGTGGCATAGATAGAAGCTGTCAAGCCAGGAATGTAGTCTCTATGGGTGCCACAAGGGTACCAGTGGAGTGCTTTGCTGGGTGCCCAAAAGCTTTCCTGGGACGCAGGTTGATCACCCATACAGCAACTCGGCAACATTGACTCCGAGGTCATCCTTGACTGCAGTGCACAGCTCAAGTAGTATGGGAAACAGCTTCACACACAGCTGTTTATCAAGTGTGGCAGTCTACGATGCCTTCAGTTGTCAGTGGAGGCGCTCGATTGTGCCACTGCTTAATGGTGGCAAGCAGTGACGTTTTAAGGGTGCATGCCGAGCAATCATGTCCGGTCAGAAAAAGCAAGCTTTGGAACTGTCACTAACCATAAGCAGTTACATGCAGAGAGCAGTTCCACAGTGACACCTGTATAGCTATAAATGCTTATGCCACTGCAGTGATGCTGGGATCGCTCAGCCTCTACAAGGAATCAAATACTGGTGGCCAAAACTGATGGAGCATGAACTGGCAATGAGCTGAAATGTGTCACACGGCTCCAACGTTGCGTGAGGAAGTGGCCATGCAGCAAGCTGGAGTGACAAGTGTTCTTCCCGCAAATGGCACAGCATGGAGTCGTGCTGCTGAGTAGAAGCTACAACCCAGAAATCTAAAGTACAGTAAGATCTCGCTAATGTGACTCATTAATTCAGAATTTCAGTCAATTTGGACACTGCGTCATGTCCCGTCCAAAATGAGCATTGTTCCATGACTGAAAACTCTCATTAATTCGGACACATTCGACAGTGCAGTGCTTAGGTTAATTTGAACTCCTGACCGAGATCGGGTCACAACAGGAAAGCAGGAGCGAATTCTGCAGCGGCCATCCCAACAGCGAAGAGGGCGAAGTACGAAGCAAAGGATTTGGCTCCAAAGGTGCAAACATTGAAGGCGTTTCAGGTGGAAGTGTCTTAAAAAGAGGTGATGGAAAAGTTCAACGTCTAGAAAAGCACGGAGAGTAGTTATGTCAAGAATGAAGACCAGATTATGCAAGCACATTACGGTTACATGCTTGGTGAAAAGAGAAAGAGGTTTAGAACAGCAACGCACCCCGAACTAGAAGAAGTGCTGTTACGATGGGTTGCCATCTCGCGCGATGCACAGTTGCCCTCGAGCAGCTGCCTTATCTGCGCACAAGCAGAGAAGTACGCACTGACCATGAACACTGACTCTTGCAATGCATCTGAAGGGTGGTCCGACCATTTAAAGAAGTGACATGAGCTGATGTTCTGCAATGTGCGTGGTGAAAAAGGTGCCATCGACGAGAGTGTTGCGCAGGACTGGCGGTCTGGACTTTCCGCTTGGCTTTTGTAAGTACGAGCCGTGCAACATTTTCAACAATGATGAGAATGCGCTGTTCTTGAAGGCTTTGCCTGACAAGGCAATCACGTTTAAGGGGGACCCGTGCATCGACAGGAAATGGAGTAAAGAGCTGGTGACGGTTCTTCTGGGTGCGAGCATGACCAGCACAAAGCAGCTGCTGCTGCTGGTGATAGGAAAAGCTCCGAAGCCAAGATATCTTGAGAACGTTAAGCAGCTGCTTGTCGACTACCGCTTTAAAGGGCAACTCTGGCAGTGCTTCCACCATATTCTGATGTTGTTTTTCAGTAGTACTGAGAGTTCTGAAGCAACCAGGGTCATGCAATTTGCTCAGAAACTCACCAATAATTTTAAATAACCGAATGAACGATGTGTTCAAACCGAAACGGGTAGACACTTCATACAACGTATGCGATGACGTCACAGCCTCGCAGTCATCAAAAATATGGAGCTGGTGCCACAAATATGAAAGTGGTGATGTCATCCAATGATGTATTGAGCTCTTCTGAACTTGACAGGGATGATTTGAGTGCTGAAGTATCATCGTTTTGTTTTAGATGACCTGCCTGGTTGGGTAGGCAGCAGTGCAGGTAATGACGTCGAAAAACACAGGGTGGCTCGTTCTGGAATCTGCTAAAAATTTTTAAAATTCATTTTCAGGAAAACTAAATGACTTGCAACTGCCTGGCTTGGCATAAATCATTGCACCACCGAGGAGACCATATACTGAAAATTTCATTGGGATCAGTGGACAGTGAAAAACTGCTGGAGTTGCGTTTTAATAGAAAGGCTTGGATGACCGTACAAATATTTGAAGCCTGGCTGCGTCAGCTAGACCGCCGCTTTGCGACCAAGCCTCGGAAGGTGCTGTTCATGCTGGACAACTGCAATGCGCACACGAAGGTGTCCAGGCTTGAAAGCACTGAACTTCTATTCCTGCCTCTGAACGCAACAGCTTCCCTGTAACTGATGGACCAGGGAATTATACAGTTTGTGAAGAGCCGCTGCCGACGGCAGGTACTTGAGTGGATGCTGTTTTGTGTGGAGGCAGGCAAGCAGTGCGAGATAAGCCTACTCAGTGCAATCCACATGCTCATGTACGTGTGGAACAACACACCACCTGAAGTAGTGGTCAAGCGCTTCAGGCATAGCGGCTTCGTGCACGATGCTGCTGACCTGGATGTGGTGGAAAATTGTTGAAAGTGGCGAAGAGCAAGATGGGCGCTATGTAAACATCATGCCAGCTGATGTGCCCCTGGGCGATTACTTCGCAATAGACAATGATGTTGACATTGCCAGCAAAGTGACAGACAGCGATATCGTCGCCGAGGTCTTGGATGGTGAAGGGGAATCGGCTGACGATGACCCAAGCGATTCAGATGAATGTCCACGCCACACAGTGAGGGAGGCTGTGCGTGCGTTGGCTGTTTTAGAGGACATCTGCATGGTTTCTTTGGACTGTGTGTGAGGACAGAGAGAACCAACTACAGGAGCTTTGCAAAATTGTGATTTCCTCACACATTTGCCCCGCGAAACAAACCGCGACCATAGACTACTTTAAGGAAAAGGTTTGATGGTGCCGGAAAAAAAACGTTCAAGTGTTTTGATTGTACTCTCGATAATTTGGACCGTCGGTTAATTCGGACATTCCTCGGTCCCATGAAGCCTGAATTAAAGGAGTTTTACTGTACCAGCAGACACAGTACTGATGCGAGACAGTGTACCAGCTACATGAAGCACAAAACATAGTGCGCTTGACAACAGAACACACATGCACAACACACCGAACATTAATAGCATGCTAGCATAGCTTTATTTTTCTTGTAAACTGCGCACAATACTGTATACCCAAATATTGAACAAAAGGAGGAAAAGTAAAAAGGCTTACCAGTATGCACGACGAACGCCCTTTTGGTTGTTGCACGTGAGCCCTGTTGGAAGAAGAGAAGTGACTGTGGATTTTTCAACTTGAGAGAGGATGGTTCCTTCTTTTTAAGGAAGTGCTACTGACATATATTCCACCTGCTCAAATTCCTGTCACTTTTTCCCTTTGCATAGCCTACATATTTCTTGCATGTCCAGGATTTCTAACTGTAATAAAGATGGCACTGAGCAGATATAATGGCTGTGAAACAATTCTAAGTAGCGGTATGCAAATGTGGAAATTTTAGAATACAAACAATACAAATAGTAGGTCAAAGGCTGTTTCCAAATATTGGACATGAGTGGATCATCATCAAACATTTACACGAAAGAAACTAATACCATTTGCTACTCTTTCAAAACAAATTAAAGGGGCCCTAAAACTGTTTTGGTGATTTGGCACAAATGCACAGTGCTGGTAGGTCAACTACTTGATCATCAGTAGACCAATATCAGTGCTCTGCTTCAAGTGTGCAACTTACTAGGTGGTATTAAATGGGTGCATCATTAAATATTTACGTGACTGAACCTAAAGAGGCTCCGGCCCATGGGCCTTGCAATTGGCACACAACGAGCGTTGTGGTTTAGAGATGGGCAAAGCGGCTCACTTGAGTGAACGGCTCAGAACGGCTCAGCTCACTGTAATGATCCGGTTCATTTCAACGGCTCACCGGCTCACCGGGTCCGAGGGAAAACGCTCTGGCGCGAGGAAAGAACGGGACCGGCCGGAGCGGCAGACGGCCGTTCCGCTGCCTCGCATTCGCGTCCGTGGTTTGCCCATGTCACTGGGGGCCTGTTAACATAGGTTGCCGCATCGCGGTGCGCCTTCAGCGCGCTCACTATTTTGCTCATGTCACTACTGCCAGAGCCAGCAGCGTCAGCGACGCGATTCTGTAACATGTGCAGTACTTCGGTTCAGCACGGCTCACCTCCGTTCACTGAGCGAGATAGAATCGCCTTCTGCTGTCGGCTCTCTGAGCGAGAGAGAACCGCCTTCCGCTCTCGGCTCTCTGAGCGAGAGGGAACGCACGGTTCACTGAGCGAAAGCGAACCGCATTCAGCTCTCGGCTCGCTGAGAGACAGAGAGCCACGTTCCGCTCTCCCAAAGAACCGCCGCTCATTTTTTTACTGAGCCGGCTCACCTCGGTTCACTGAGCGAGAGCGAACCGCCTTCCGCTCTCGGCTCGCTGAGCGAGAGAGAACCGCGTTCTGCTCTCCCAAAGAACCGCCGCTCATTTTTACTGAGCTGCGGATCGCTCGCTCTTTCGAAAGAGCCGCTCAAACGATCTGGCTCACCCCTGCGTGACCCATCTCTATTGTGGTTGGTTCATGTCCAATTGATGTCAGGAGCACTGGAGGCCAGCCACCAGTATCGTCACAGCATCTGGTGGCACTTACTTACATTCTAGCCAGCCCAGCACAGCACTACACAATGTCAAAAAACCGTTTCAGTGACCCTTTAGCCCTTTCACTGCCAATCCAGAAATAACTCGAGCAACCAACCACATGTGCACAAGCTCTGCCAATCCCCGCGCAAGTATAGTACTTGTTTTGCTTGTGTCACTCCCTGCCACTCATGAGACAACCCTTGTAAAGAAAATAATGTGGGCTTCTTCCATCACTTATGAAGCAGACATACAAACAAAGGTAAGTTGCAGTAGAGTTTAAGACAATATGTAGATAGAGCGCATGTTTCTATATCCGTGTTTGTTTCTATCTGTTTGCCAGCATTTCAGCAGTACCTCTATGGCGAGTCAGCGTGACATGGGCGCGCACATTTGATGGAAGAAAAAATTCAAAAGCTAGAATACAGCACTAGAAAAGTTTCTAAGCGATTTGGCACACTAACTGGTGCCTCATTATTTTGTCGATTAGGAGATACTTAACTTCCTTGTGATTAGCAAAGCTTCATATTTAATAAGATCATCCTCAATAAACATGTTTACATGTCCATTGTACTGCATAGCTGGCACAAAATGTCCACATAACATGGAAAAGATGAAACCCAGCAGGGATTGTGGAGCAGTGCCAAGAAGAGACCTGGTAGTAAAACGATTAATGAAACTGCAGTTCACTAGACTCAAGCAGCTTGAAAACACTAATTAAAAATTGCTATGCAGAAAACTTCTCGACAAAGTAAGCACACTCTGCACAGTACAACATGTATTAGAGTGGGGAAGACCCTCTGACTTCGGAAACGTTCAGGTGGTAGAATACGATATAAAGCTTCTAAATAACCTTTTCATTTCCAAACAGTAAAATATTGTTAGGCAAGATTATTAAGAGCTGCAGTTCACCTGCACGCAATAAAGTGTGATCGCAGTATGCAGTAATGAGCAGACTCAGGAAAGGCCAGTCTGGCTACAAATACATTTCCTTGGAATTGCATTTTAACAACAGTAGTCAGTTTAAAATTGGTATGCATTAACTAAGGGTATGAGTTTAAAGAGAATAGTCCAGAGTATCGGAAAATTTTGAAACATATAATTTTAACACTTATGTGTTTAGAGAATGAAGAATATTGCAGTAGTTTAAACTTGTCCTCCGCAAGAAGAAATTTATTTATGCACTTCAAGCATTCAAAGACATCCCAGACAGTCACCGGATAGCCTATGTTATGTTTGTAGCCAACTAAACTTTTTAGACATAAACTGGACCCTAAGTGTGCAGTAAGAGAAGGTGCTCCTTTAGACACAGGTAGCACTCATGCAGCTCTAAAGATGCGCAAGGCCTATGCGCCGAGAGTGAAAACAAAACTATTGATGGGTCAAATCCACTGCAGGTACGACCATGGGTGCTGACGATGTGGTCATAGGCGATGTTAGTGTATTTCTGAAGGTACATGCGTTGCCTTCATACAGAAAGAAAAAACAAGACTAACAGTTGAACAGCGCATCTACCGCACACGCAACTCTGGTTGCTAGCAACATGATCACAGATAACATTCACGCTGTTCATGTGCACCGTCAAAATAGAACTAGTTCACCATAGTCGCTGCAGGTGATCCCTTAGCCACTAACAATGCGATAATGATTAGCAACAATGCTGTTTCAAAGCCATATTACCAAAGTGGTGCCAAATGAGTTAGTAAACACAAATAGACATGAAGTGTTCTGAATTTCCTGTCGTTCCCGCACAACTCATGCTGGTGATAATGGCAATATCGACTGCACGGACAGGTGTGGTGTGAGCACAAATAAACCACACAACAAAGACACTCCCACTGCAAATCATGTATGATACAGCAAGTGCGCTAGCCTCCACAGCATCAGTGTGAGCTTAGCAGGCGTTGCATCGCACACTAATTATCTCCAAGGAACACAAAGTACTGTATTTAAGTGAAGCAGCATTGCTTTTTGCTCAGTTAGATAGTGCTTTACAAATGGGTGCATATTGTTAGTGTTGGTGGTACCAGTGGTCGGAAGAGCCCGCGTGATGGCGTATCGGGTGGCACAGTCAGTTGCTACGGTGATCTATTTGTTCCCGAAGGATGACACTTGGGATGGGCCGAGGAGATCGAAGGCAATGGGGAAGAGCAGCTCCACGGGAATGTTTATCGGATGGAGATAACCAGCCTTGAGGAGTTTTACAATGCTGGCAAGAATCGCAGGCAGCAACATAATGTTAAAATGATCGAGCGAGACCGGGTCAATAGAAGCAACGGCGGATGCAGTGGTACATGTGCGATATACCTAGGTGTCGTGCAGTGTGTGTGTGTGAAGTTCAAAAATAACAGTGCAACGTAGCTGTCTGGGGATTACTAGAAGTTGTTCTGGCCATTTGAGTGGAAGTTACGGCGGTACAGAATGTTGTCCTTGAGGACGTACTGTCATACACAAGCATCTTTCAGCAGTGGTTGCAGACAGTCGATGAGTGCTCGAAGAGAGAGATAGCGACTCATCTGCAAGGTTAGTGAAGGCAGCCACAGAAAAAATGCTGCTGATGTCGCAGGTGGTATTGTTGGGCTTGTTGACTAGGTAACGGGACAAGCAATCGGCGTCGTTGTGCAGCTGGCTGGACTTGTAAATGACAGAATAGGAATATTCTCGGAGGCATAACACCCAGTGACCAAGTTGTCAGCTGGGGTCTTTCAGGAGGGATAACCAGGGGAGTGTGTGATGGTCCATGATGACTGAAAAGGATCATCCATATAAGTATGCACAGAATTTTGTGACCACTCAAACTATAGCCAGGCACTTTCGCTCAGTAATGGAATACCATATAAACTAGAGCTCCGCGAACAGCAAAGTTTTGTGTGCGAAGCGAATTTGAATATTTATGTTCAAGTACGAATCGAATCAAATATTTTTCTAATAATTTTCTAATAATACTAATCGAACTGTGGAGAAATGTACTGTTAAACATGGGCAAAAGATTACTGAGTGAGGTACTATATATTTCCACAGTGTCATTCCAAAGTCCTGAAGAACAGTCCAACACTGAACTGTGCAACAGAAAGCTGAGGCAACTTTGCCACAGTATGCGAGTGTTGACTATGCCGCAGTACACGTGTGTTAGCTTTGCCGCAATACGCGAGTGTTCGCCTCAGCACACTGGTGCTGGCTTTGCCACAGTATACAGGGTAGCTCCGCTGCTGTACACGAGTGTTTCGCCACAGTACACCGGTGTTATGCGGCGAAGCGCACTACTTGCGGGAACGGGCCACTTGTCATGAGACATAGCATATTCTTTTCCCCTTAATTTACAACTTCTTTATCAACTTACTATTCGAACTCTTCGTTGGAACAGTAAAAGTTAAGTGAGAATTGAATCGAATAGCAAGCGCTATTAGAAAATTATTCAAAAGTTCGAATGTTCACACAAGTCTAGTATAAACGCATGTACGGGCCGCATCCCGTTTTTCCAAAATATATATTCGAAACAATAAATTAATACGAAACGCGTAAGGGCTGCACCCCCATTTCCTCGAACCACACATGTTCAAAATGTGCGCGCCTTCCCGAGCTTCCAGGCACAGTCGACAGATGGAGGACTCACGCCATTGAACTCGCGCTATCCATATCGGCACTAGCGTCACTAACTCTGGCTTTGTGTGTTGTTTGGGTTGTTTGCTCGTTTGCTCGCGCTTTGCATGCCATTTGGCTATTTTGTACTGCTGGCGTGTTTTAATCAAGGCATTTACATTTTTGCATGGTGGGCAAGCACCTAAACAGCTACACGGCTAGGTATAAGTGGAAGGTGGTTGAGTTTGCTCTCGAAATATGGGAAGCGTGCAGCCGGCAGAAAATTCGACATCAACGAGAAGTGCGTTCAACGATAGTGTACTCAGAAATAAGTGTCGAAGAGCACAAGCAGCAAGAAATGCGCTTTCCGAGGTAAGCCATGCAAGTTTTCCAAATTGGAAGAATAGCTACTTTGCTATGTGATGCAAGTATGCAACGATGGCTATACACTGACAACGGACATGCTGTGTATGAGGGCTCAAACCATGGCACATGCGAAAAGCGTACCGCACAACAATTTCAAAGCTAGTGCTGGCTGGGCACGAAGCTTTTTGAAGTGGAAGGGCCTCTCCTTTCAGTGAAGGACCACGATATGCCAGCGACTTCCCGACGACTACACCGACAATGTGGATCATGATACTGGCTTATAGCGTAGCTGCGAAAACCGACGCGGACAAAGTATCGAGAAACAGACAAACAAGCGCTATGTCGGTAATGCTTGTGTTCGTCTGTTTCTTGATTCCTTTGTCCGTGACAGTTTTCGCGCTATGCTATAAGCCAGTTCCATGAACCAACAAGCCCAAATTGGTACCCTTGCCGACTTCAAGGTGGTTAACTTCACAAATGTTATTGGCCTCCACCATGAACACAATTATGGATTGTCACAAATAGTGAACGCTGACCAGGCCCCTGCGTGGTCTGACTGTCCCAAAATCTATACAGTCGAAGACTACTCGTGCTGAACGCTGCACAGTGATGCTTTGTGTTACCGCGGACGGGCGGAAGCTACCACCCTACGTTGTACTGAAAAGAAAATATTCCCAAGGAATTTTTCCCCAAGGGAATCGTAGTTCGCGTCAAAGAAAAGGGCTGTATGAACGGTGAACTCATGCTCGACTAGGTGAAAGCTGTCTGGCAGAACCACCCAGGTGCCTTGTTGGCCAAACAATCGCTTCTGGTTTTGGACAGCTTCCACGGTCACTTGACGGATAAGGATAAGGCAAGGAACAGATGCGCTGTGTCCGCATAGACATGGCTGTTATTCCGGGCGGCCTCAAAGGCATGCTGCAACCACCGGATGTCAGCGTGAATCAGTCTTTTAAAGCTGAATTTCGCAGGCAATACACTGAATGGATGGAAACCAGCGGCGACGAGCAGATGCCGACCGGACAGCTCAAGAGGGCACCGCTTGCGATTGTGCATGGATGGATTTTGTCCCTGTGGAACTCAGTATCGATGGACATCGCATGCCAAAGTTTCAAAGTCACCGCAATCTCCAACAGCTTGGATGGCAGGGAGGATGACTTTTTGTGGTCTGATGAGTGTGTGCTACAACTGGAGCATCAGCTCCGAGTCTGAATCGGCAAATGACAACAACTGAGCGTTATGTTGACTCTGCCATGGATACTGCAATAAACGCTGTTCGTTTACCAATTGGTATGTTGTTTATACTCGAAAAAAATTGTTTTCTTTTGCACATCGCGTGCATGGGCCGCACCCTTAATATTGTTATATGCATGCTGGGCAGTTTCCAAGTTCCGCCCACATCTATATGGCACGCATTTCTGTCATCACAGGCCATCACGTGCTATGTGCTGGCTTTCCTCGCTCAAGGATCCTGCTGGCCGCCTTGGTCGCTGGGCGTTTCGGCTGCAAGAATACGACTATACCGTGACCTACAAATCGGGATCAACACCAAGACGCAGATTGTCTGCCTCGTTACCCGGTCGAAGACGCACCTGCCATCTCGGATAATGATTCCGACGCTTGCGTTTTCTTGATATCTCAACTTCTTCATATCGCCGACGAACACTACGGTGTCTCTCATAATCAGAACTGGTTTTGGGACATTACGCCCCATAAATCAATCGAAATGACTTGGGTGCAGTTCTACGGGTTCCAGACGAGGCAGGTCAAGTCGTACAGTACCAGTTAAGCAGTACGTATATATGTTAGGACGGAATGTGCAGACAAAGCCCCAGCCAAGAATGACATCATGGGAGGCAGTGGGCGAGTATGGTGAGAAGAACGATGGTAGGACAATCAGCAATGCAGACTCGGGCAGTCCACATACCAATTACAGGTGTCCCACTGTCCGTGACACGAAAAGCGTGCATCATGGCGAGGTTATAACCTTTCCTTTTTCAGCTGTTTTCAAAGATCGGCACTCATCACAGATATATGGGCACCTGTGTCAATGACAGCACAGACAGGAACACCGTCCACTTGCACATCAAGCAGGTTCATACTGGTGGGGAGTATCAGTAGAGGATTTGGAGGTGTAGGGAGCAATGCAACGGCAGCCCTGGGGCTTGCATCATCTAGTTTTTCGGATGACAGCGTCTAGGGAAACCTGGAGAATACAAGTGGTGGGGCTGAGGCGAGCGTGACTGCTGGAAATGGGACGAAGGTGATTGTGAGTATGGACGGCTCAGTGCAGGAAGGTTGAGTGGAAGTGTAATCAGCGCAAGCTGCATAGGGATGGCAAGAGCTGTTTGGTCGAGAGTATCTAGCATACATGTTCTGTGCAGGTAAATTCCAGCAACTACGGCAACACTGAGATACGTGCCCAATCCAGATGCAGATGAAACAAATCAGCTTGTCGTCAGCAATGTGCCACTCTGATGAAAAGAGAAAACGCAGCTGGTAATAAGTTGGAAACAAAGTGGCATACGATGACATGGGCGGGGGTAAGTTTGATGCGCCGAGCAAAGTGAGTGAAGTCCCGTGTTGGCAAAGTCCTGGCCGACAACTGCTTGAATCATAGAGATCGGGAATGCCGGTGTGGAGGAAGGGTTGGGCTCCGAGGTCGCCATACAAGCAGGCTCGATTTCTTGCCGCACAGCCCCAGCAACATGGATGGCAGTATCGTTGGAACAGGAATGCCGCCACAGGAAGACGTTGCCACGGTGTTAGGCAAGCGGGCAAATTTTTGAGGGATACGTCTGTTTCTTGCGAGCTCGGGGCACCGGCATTCCTTGATTGCTGCATCAACCGTTGAATTGTTAAACACAAGTGAGTTGAAGGTGTCACCAGCGATTCCTTTAAGAATATGGGCAACCTTCTCCTGTTCCGTCTAAGCGTATCAACTTTTATGGCAGAGGGTCAAGATGTCTGAATGTACATCACATCACATAAGGCTCACATGACGTCTGCAAACGGTCTGATAATGCCTGTTTCCTGGCAAGCTGGTCACCATGAGGGTTGCTGAAAAACTCCCGGATCTTTTCCTTGAATGCATCACAACAGGCAAGCCCCACATCATGTGTTTCGAACCAGACACGAGAGCTGCCGTTGACTGAAGTAAAATATAACATTCACGAGCATGATACTAGTAGGGTCCCACCAGCTAGTTGTGCTGATGCACTCGTAGAGGATGAATCACTTTTCAACGTCTTGCCCACAGATGCCAGAGAAAATGCCAGGGTCACAAGGAGGGGTGACAATGATGTGGGTTGTATTCGCGGCAGGTGTTGGGGCTGTGTCACGTACGCGGATCTCGGAGAGCGAAATACCGAGCGTGGGAGAGAGAGACGTTTGGCAACGATAGCGTTTTGAGCATGGCAAACCAAATTTTTATCAACACAGCACACGGCAAACCCAAAAAATGAACAAAATATCTACAAACAAACTAACACAGGGAATCGCCTATTAATTGAAACTGACTAGTCACTCAACCATACTTTTTAAACTGTCAATTTGGCGCAGAACTTAGTCGTAAGCCTGGCCACGCTGGCTTCGCCGACGCAGTCGCGAATAGCACATGGAACGCTCTTACGTGGTCGGAGCTGTTTTCTTCACGGCGAACTCCGTTGCCGGTCTGGACCTAGTCTTGTTGACTCCCAGTTGTCGCCGGCCTCCCTTACGTCGTCCAGAGGGTACCGTCTGCTGCCGTAACCAACGCCCGGTCTCAAGTCGCTACGTGGTGTCTCCCCGAGTTAAGCTTACCCGGAGGCCTAAGTACAAGTACGGTCCTCCGCTCGACGTAGAGATGTGACGGCCCGGTGAATTGCTGCTGGCCAACCCTTGAAGGGGGATTGTTGACGGTGCGTCAGGAACCATCCGCTGCAGGACCTCCAAAGAGCCTCACCCGAATGTAATCGAGGTCCACGGCCACACGATGGGGTACCAGCGTCCCGGCTCCCGAACCAAACACCTCGTCCCGTCGGCAGAGCGTAGCTGCCAATGCGTCCTTCCTCGGCGGTCGCCACTCAGACAATTGCCAGCTCAGCGCTTTTCCACCTCTGATCGCGGCGTGGGTGCCGGCGCGGGTGCCACGACGCCCGTCGTCAACCAACCACGAACACCAATGTGTCACCGGCGCGTGCATTCTGGCGCCTCTCCGTTTCTTCGCATGCCATGTTTCGTTCTTCACCCTGTGGCGCGTGCTGTGGGCCCCTTTACTCATGACAGGCCGGTGCTGCCAATACGACCTACATTGGCATGTACCTGCTGTGAACGAGGTATCTGAGGTATCTTCTGGAGCCATGACTGCAGGCTCGAGAAAGTATCCACTGCAAAGCTCCGTGTCGGGAAGGCATGCCCAGCACTCCCACCAAAATGTTACGTGGAGAGATGCAGGAGGCGAAGCTATATACAGATGCAATTACAAGGCAACACTCAGGCGCTTCGCCATGAAGCACCAGCCCGAGCCGGCCTCTCTAAATGTTGTTGTCTTCAGTTGATTCGTTTGTTGGCTGTCAGTGTTACCGGTCCATAGCAATGTGATGTGGGAAAGTTGGACGAAACATCTGCTGTGCCACTACATTTCCTGTCAGAGTTGCCTACAGTTAGGGTTACATTCCACCACCCACCCCCTCCCCACCTCCTTTCTCTCCCCACCTCCTTTTCTTCTCTCTTTCGCACCGTCGTGTAGCGATTATGAAAGCTGGGGGGGGGGGGGGGGGGCAAGCGACGGCTCAGCGGCTCCTGCCATGCTGAGCCGCCCATAAATGCACATCGCCTCTCGTGCGCCTGTACTAAGACGAACTTTTTCTGGGAACGAGCACGAGAACATCATCGAGGTACAAAGACGGAAAGTGCTTGTACTGCTTGCTCGACAACTGCAGCACTCGTAGTGTTAGCCCGAAGCTAATGTTAACTGGTTCCTGACAGCATGCCTGTAGCTGTCGGATGCTGGCATAATCGTCTATTTCAAAACTTGGTGTCAGTGGTGTGGGGTCGAGCAGAGCATTTTATCAATTGATCTTACTTTTGGTGCGTCACGACTAGGCCCCGATTTAAAGATCAAATTTTCTAAGGCTGTGTGCTTCATTCATGGTGCACTATAAGACGGTCACTAGGCAAGCTTTGTGCATCTGGACAAAGCACCCCGTGATGTGGAAACCAACACAGAAGAAGCTAAGGGTGTTCGTGGCATAAGCTCTCCCTTTGGCCTTTGCTTTGTGTCTGCGTGCTTTCCTTTGAGTTGCCTTTCAGCGTCCTCCCTTTGTGTCTGAGATTATGCCCACGACAGTGCACCCACGGAGTTGGTAAAAAGCCGAGCTGTGTTCTGCAATCAATCACTGATTATACGATAGTGTGATGGGGTTCTTGGAAATTAAATATGAACGCACGTTGCGTCTGACGACGGCAACGTGTTCAGAAAGATGGGGAGGCCGTTTTCTGCGAAGATTTTATAAAAATAAAACAACAACAGACAACGACATAGACGAACCAACTCAACGAATAAAGGAACGCCGCACTTCAGAACATGGAGCAAGAAACACAAAGAAACACGCGAGCAAAGTCATAGTTCGGAACGCTCTCACCGAGGCTGGACGGCTGACGTGTGAAGGACGCAGGTGGAGCGTCGTGGCGAGTCGGAGGTCGTCGCAGGAGGTCGTCGACGAGTAGTGCAGCGTCTACACTGGCGTCTCCATGGTGCCAGCGAAGGGACGACGAGGTACCGAAGGCGGCACGGTATTCAAGGCCCTCGTGGCCCGAAGAGGCAGGACAGCACTCGGGCCTACACCCGGCGGTGCTGTCGGAAGCTCAGGCGGCTCATCAGGCGTCGGAGGGAGACGACGTCAGGAGCTCGTTGCCAAGCGGAGCCATACATCCCGACTCTTGGCACCCGCCAGGCACTCGGGACTACGCCGCGACCGTGGCTCTGGCGGAGAGCTCCCGTGCCACGTCCGCACTGGTGGAACGCCGCCTCGCTTCTCGTCTCAACATGGCGCCTCACGTGCACGCCGCACGCGCCACACTCCGTGTTTTTCTCCTTGCAGCCATGCGCCGCCACCTGTCGTCGTCATCATCGTCGACTCGCATGGTGAACCGGCGCTTCTGAATGCCATCTTCGTCCTTTGCACCTTCGCCATAGCACCAAATGCCACAGGCGTGCACTTCTCCCGTGACAGATAGTCAAGAATGTGCCATCACCATGCAGTGCAGCAGGTGTGGCAATGTGCAATAGGGGTGTTGGCATAGCACATTGCCGGCATCAAGGAATGCACTAGATCCCAGATAAGGAATACAGTAGATCTCGGATATATCAAATTCAAAGGGGATTGCAGACTAGTTCAATATATCGATAATTCTACTGTATTAGTAGAAACTAAGAAGAAATGGACATGGGCGGGGCATGTGATGCAAAGGCAAGACAACCATTGGTCATTAAGGGTAACAGAGTGGATCCCTAGAGAAGGCAAGAGAACTTGCAAGATCAGTGATAACATAAGACAATGCTTTTATACACAAAAGCCCATCTTCTGCTGACCAATAACAGTGCAACAGATTTTAATCGGTGTCACCAGAAAAAGATGAACAAGTATGTGTGTCAGTGTGCTTGCGCTGTAAAGATATCACCTCATGTGGAGTACCATACATATATGAAGCACAAGTCACAAACATGCCACAAAAAGCGGCCATAGAAATGAACAAAAGGGAAGCTCACAAAATCCAGAGAGCTCTTGCATGTCGCATCTTTATGGATGGATGAATGGACAGAACGCTGTTCCAGCAATGTATCTGCTGATGCCACCTGGCTCCTCAGTGGTGTGACTGCAGAAACAATGAATGACCATAGTGGGTTTACAATCACATATTTTTCCAATATTGCTACTTAAAGCACTGGCATAGAAAAAGAAATGAATTGCACCCATTTAATAACTGGGGATGGTAAATAACCACTAGTAACCACCACCTCCAAAGAAATGCAGACTAACCCGCTCTTTATTCGACACATAAGAACATCCTTCGATGTCCTTCAACGAGATGACACATCCTATCCGAGTTCTGAATTTTCTGTGCAATACAATAATGGTGAATAGCTTTTCTAGTTGGCCTCCTTCCAGCATATTAATTGACCTGATACATTTCAGACAAGGACACTATTTAATCCCCCTTGTTTGAATAAATGTTTCAACGCCACATGAAAACTGAACATCAAAGGCATAAGGACTCCCAGGTAAACAATGCTGGTATGGAAAGCTAACTACAGCTTAAACTGGAAAGCGAAATCCCATTGGCCAAAGATATTGCTTTCTTATCTAATTGAAGACATGCACCACCACTGCTTTGCCTTAGCCACAGGGCAGTTTGACTGAGTGGGTGCACCTTGATGATGCACTAAAACGCTTTTTCCAACACGGTAAGAAAAAAAAAATTAGGAGCCTTTCTCTTATGGACAAATCGAGCCAAGCGAAGGTTGGCACGTGCGTCCGTTATTTTTACTTATTTATCTCGAAGTACCTTACAGGCCCTATTGGAGGCATTGAGTAAGAAAGGGGGGTCGGAGGGGCATTGCACAAAATATGTATGTATATAAACATACCAAACTTGAAAACAATACGAAAGGAACAATTGCAAAACAATAAATCAAAAACTAAAACAAGACCAATACAGTCCTATATGCATGAACGATACAAGTAACGGAAGTGTAAACAAAACTGTGCGTTGCTTCTGCACAAGAAAAGGAAGACAAGATAGGCACATTCTTCGCATACATAATTATACTGATCATGAAAAATGGACTCAAATCACAAAAGCAGTTATAAAAATTACAGAAATGAAAAATAAGTACCAGGTACGCAAAAAAAAGATACAATGCATTTCCTGCATGAAAGAAAAAGAAAGAGGATGAGAGGGAGCTGGAAAGATGAAAAGAAGAAATGCAAAGTGCCATATCGGCCAAAACAAAACGAAATGTGAAAAAGAAAGCATTTCTGCACTGCACATTACATCCTAATATATATAAGCACATGGAGAGATTACCTGTGATGATATCTGCAAGTTGTTTGGGCTACAGAGTAAGTTATCTACTCGCTGAGGTTTGTGTAACGGCTTGTTCATATATGGCGGAAGCTATCATAGTCTGGGAGGCAATGTGATCAGGCAGACTATTCTAGAGAAAGATGGCACGTGGAAGCGCAGTCTTACATTCTTTCTTTCCCTTGCTGCCTTTCTCCCACTTTTCTTTTTTCTGTTCTCTTTCTCTCATTCCTTCTGTCTTTGCTCACTACTTTCCTTCATTTGCCATTGCTCATCCTTCATTTGCCAAGCGTGCACTGGAGGGCATGCACTTCTTACGGGTGTCTACCTCCTCATGCATATAAAACACCGGGGCACCTATAATAAATTGACCAGTAGTTTCCCCGGGAGTTGAAATTAAAGGGTGTGTCTAAATGTAAAGTGAGGCTGTGAAGCAGTGGATATCTTGAATATGTTACAAATTATTACAAATTAAGGGGCTGCCTTCAAAATTATAAGGGGTGGTGTACACCGCCCCTAGGAGGTGTGTAGGGAAATTACTGGAACTGACAGTGGCTGAATCAGCATGATGGTCCCACAAGCCAGTGGTCGGTGGTTCAATTCTGCAGCCATACGAGCAATTTCTATTTTTACTCTGTCTTATTTCGTTCAGGATGTCTACCAAGTTTACATTGCTAAATTCCCTGAGATTTCCAGGTTTTCCCTGAGTATTTTCGCGAAATTCCTTGAGTGGCAAATAACTTTTTTTCATGTCGATGCGGGTAGGCACCATGTCACCCAATGTCATCACTATAGTAGGATACAACTTAAAAAAACAGCAGTTGGCAACAAGGGCCGACGGACCGCAAGCGTCGGTGTTACTCCGCCAGCCACTCGCAGAAGCAAATGAAATCGTCACCTTTCGACCTTTTCAAAATGGCGCCGAGTTTATGTTTCCGGTACCTGCGGAGCGTCTGCTGTTCTTGAGTCCTTTCATCGGCATAAGCCCCGATGTGTTCGAGAAACATGGACAAAAATGTGTGGAGTCTCGGCGTTCCCATCTGCAAAAGGCTGCTGTACAGTTCATTTCACTTCCAAGCTCGTTTTACACGTGAAAATATGCGTGAAACTGAACTCAGTTGATAAACTCGGGTGCTGACGTTTGTGGCGGGCCGCGTTTTTGCTAAGCGAACGCTTGATTTCAGCTCAATAAAGAATTATGCTTTCCATGTTCCACTCTAATAAACAAATTAAGAAGTAAAAATTTATGCACCTATTTATCTATTATTGCTGCCGCCCTAGCTTTATTTTGGTAACACGGAAAGTTCAAAGAAGGAACTATTTGAGGCTTTGCGGAGGTACAGTGGCTGGCGGTTATAAGGGCATGGAAGGGGCTTCACTGCAGACTTGAGTTGTATCCGACTATAGCAAGCATGTTTAACTCTTTGAGGGCCAAATTTTAAAAATACAAACAAACAAAAAGAAGCTTTCCCAGATGGTCAGATTGTGAAGTTGCGGATTTTGAATGTATGAAATGCGTAAAGTCGGAAAAACATTGTAAAAAGAATCAGGAGCAGTATTTTGGCGTCAGCATCACTTTTATACTGTATTTACTCAAATCTAACGCGCACCTTTTTTTCGATAACACGGGTCCAAAAAATATAGGCGAGTTAGAATCGAGTGCGGATGAACGACACCATTACCATATCGAAGTGCGTAGGAAAATGGCTGCCTCCTACGTGCTTTGGGCGCTGTCGTACGGTCACTGCCAAAAAAACGAACTAGTAGCGCGGCGGTCTTTGCGGCGCATAGTTTCTTTGTCGCCGCCGGTCCCGCGCATCGCAACGCATATGATGCGTAGGCCGATAATAATCGCCGCACGCCAGCTTGGCCATCTTGCGGCCAACCGAAGTCGCTACGTTGCCGATGCAGTCTCCGTGATGCCCAGCCGCACAAGCTTTCGATAGCGTTTGCGGGTGGCCGTAATGGGAGAATAGATGTTTCCCATCACCGCACGCAAAACAGCTCGTCATCGCATTCCTCCCTCATATCCATGCTAAGCCCGAGCCTCTCAGCCGTGAGCGCTGCTTGACGTCCGAGATTGCGTTGCGGCGATCTCGGACACCCCGCCCAGACCATGCTTAGGCTTAGCTGCGCAGCACGCATGGCAGCACACGGTGGCGGGAGTGAGGGAGCTGCGATAGCATGGAGGAATGCAGCACTGGGAGTAAATGATGTTACCGCCACTTGCACGCGGCTATGCCCAGCAACGTGCGGCAGCTTCATTGAGACGCAGGAGTTAGGAATTGGCGGACCGAACGTCTTCAAGACGCCACAGATCAAGTGAAGTGGGAAAGCCACAGCGCGGCCATTCGTGCGACTGCAGGGGTTCAGTTAGCGGTGCTTTTATTATGCGAGTGCGTTCATTACGCCAGTACGGCATTTGGTTTTATGAATGTGAGAAGGTTGATTACTAGGGACATTTTATTTTTTTCATGTCACGAAAAATGGGTGCGCTTTACAATCGATGTTTCACTTTTTTTTTTGTCACGGGAAACTGGTGTGCGTTACAATCGAGGGCGCGGTAGAATCGAGCAAATACTGCAAATAGTTCAGTAGTATTTTAACACGTGGGGTTCCTTGCAAAGCGGGTCTATGCACAGCGCCTTATCGCAGTCTGCGTACATAAAACGCATCTCTGTTCTCTTGGAGCAACCAGCTGTGTTGGCACACATACAGTATCTTCTCTGCATGCTGCAAGGCATGCAGAGAAGCTGTCTCTGCAGAGCTGTCTCTGCAAAGGGGTGCCGATGAAGATGGCATCAAGTTTCACACGCCTCCGTTGCAGTCACGCAGAGAAATCGAAACCACGAAATGGAGTTGCGCACTGGCGTTGCTGCAGACCATGCGACGCGTCCAAGCTAGAAGCCAGTTCTGTTTATCTCCGCGAGAAAGTAAAGGCCTAACTACACGTACGCGGTACAACGCGTCACCACGTGGCATGTAGAAGCCGCGCCGCGTCCTCTCCCTACTGAGAGGGCGCACAGCTTCGTGTAGCCGCACGCCCCCTACCTCCACACTGTGTTTTCCACAATGTTTGTGGAAAAGACTGCGTGCATGCAAACGCACAAGATAACGCTCGGTGCACACACGCCCGCGTGTGCGCCGTAGCACATCAAGACACATAGCACGGACTTTACATAGAACAAGACGCGACAAGCAAGGCCAAAAAAAAAAAAAAAGAGAAAAAAGCCGGTGCACGTGGACGGAGAGCAAGGAGGGAGGGGGCACTCATCCCTTCAGTTACTGCGAGTTGCACTATAACCTCCCTCTCAAGGTGCATAGTTAGAGCCAGCATTACCGCGACTTTCGTACTCCAGCTGATTTTCGCTGACAGAAGCCCAAATTACCCAAGTTTTCCCCGAGATTTTCTAGAGTAATCATATTCCCTGAGATTTCCTGGTTGGTAGACACGCTGTTTATTATAAAGTGTCATCTTAAAAGAGTACTGACATAAAATTTTCAGTTGGCATTTTTTTGCATCAAATGAAAGGCCAAGCCATCCAGAGCTCTGAAAATGTACTGGTAAGCGGGAGCGCGCCATGAAAATTTGTTTACAGCCTGTCTTTAAAAGCTGGTTTTGGTTCCTACTGTAGCCTGACGTCACGACACAGTATGTGCACAGCAATGAGCTCCTCGTCATGTGTTCCCGCAAGAAATCGTGACTTTTCGCCCAGTGGCCTCCCGCATGCAGTGCCTGTAGCAAGTGTGGGGTCAACAATGTACAAAATATTGTATGGCGACTTCGCAACGACAGCAAATACTTGGGCGTAGCACAAGATGCAACATACAGCACATACAGTGGGTGTCGGCGAGGCTCCAGAGCCTGCAATAAGTCCAGGTGACCTCAGAGACCTTTGCCAAATCTTGGAGGCCTAGTATTCTCCCGTTGCTTCTGCCTCCTCACTAGACGATCCACCCCCAACTTCATCCAAGCTGCTATTTTGCTCAGAGCTGCTTTGCAGTGAGCATGTGAAGGTGGAACTGTGGGTGCTGTCAGTGACCGACTTTGTGGCGCCAACGGACTACACGCGGCAGCTACGAGTGGAGCTCACTCGTAGCGACACATAAAAGTAAGCAGGCAACGAGAGTCTTCGCACACGCGAAGAAATACGGTAGAGTTGAGGCCAGGTTGAGGCGCTGCAGGCGAGCGCACAAGTGCAATCTCGGGCGCGCGGGGAGCACTGCAGAGGATAGGCAGCACGCATGGGGAAAATAGTAGGCATCGTCTATTAGAGGTACATAGCAGCACGGATACACAGCAGCAGTGTTGCGGAATGGGTGCCTCCATTCCATTCCATTCCAATTCCATTCCGGGGAATTAGAACTTGCCGCAATTCCATTCCTTTCAATTCCTCGGAATGAAAAAAACTTAGCCCATTCCCACTCCGGGAATGGCCGAGCAGTTCAATTCATTCCTGTAATTCCTCAACGTAGTAAAGGCATCTTGATACTTTTATCGACTTAAGAATGAACGCTCCATAAAGCTGATGTCATCACATACATTAAGAACTGCAAAAGTACTCAAAACACGTTACCAAGGTCGAGAGACAGTAGCTTGGTGACACATCTCGTGCAGTACGACCGCCCTACTAATTCACATAGGGGCAGTTCTCCCGCTATCTATAGTATTTGCATGGTCAGCGTGTTGGAACGAATGGTGATGTTTCAGTACTGTTTAAGCTTAAATGTCTTAATGCTAAAATGGCGACATAGCGTATTTTTATGCTGACAAAAGTAGTGTTCAGGAAGACTAAGTAGTTTTGCCACGCGTCTGGAGCGGTCGTGAATATGGAGAAAACTAAGATTTGTTTTATGGGTAAGAAAACCCCCTATTTAGTTGGAACAGTGCACCGCTTGGACACTTTGTGCCTTTGCATCGAATACGGAACAATGGGCCGCACTGCTCGTCAGCACTCACGCTTGTCAAGCGCGGCTCGCAAGCATGGATGGAGTGAGGAGGAATTTCTCTATTCGCCTGTGCGCAGGTATGCAATGTCTTCCTTGTCGCAAAGGTTATTTACGTGTGTCAGGTACTAAAATGCTCGTGATCGAGATAAAGATCAGGTGTGCATAGAGTATTCGCTGCTTTCGTGTGGGGGTATCAATGGGAACCAACGCGCAGGGATAAGCCCACGTAACCGCGACCGCGGCCGTGGTTACGTGGGCTCTCCTGCTTCGCCTGGCTTCCCGAACCAATGCTTTAAAAAAATTTATTCTCTCTCTCTCTCTCTGTAAGGAGGGGGAGGGTAAACAGTTCATCGTGTACGACTGTATGCTGCGCTGACCTAGAGACATTCGCCGACAGAGTTTCGGGCAAAGGCGCTCATGTGTCTAGACAGGGGAGGGCAGTATTGCAAATAGGTGGGAAGTGGGGGGGGGGGGGGAGGAGTACGAGGTGAGACGGCGCGCAAGCTGTTATAATAAAGCTTGCAGTGAACACAAGCATCCAGCCAGCGTCAATACACGTCAAAACTTAGAGAAGCGCTTTTGGAATATGCGTCGGTCGCCGAAGGCGACAGAAGCAAAAACAAAAAATTGAAGCGTGGGGAGTCAAAAGGCGCCAGGGACGCCGATGCGGAAAAAAAATCGCAAGGCGTAAGGGCGAGGGGGGGGGGGGGGGGGAGGGGGAAGCCGCCGCCGTAGTTCCTCACGATGGTTACGCCAATAGAGACAAACGTCGGAGCAACACAGTCTATATAAGGACAGAATTGTAGTGGGCGCGTTGCCTATAAATGCACCGTGCTTGTAATCAGCCAAGCCATTTTAAAAATACTGCTTTATTGTTAAATTAGAGGCTCTGACTTACTAATGTTTGAAAAACAGCGCGTAGACGAAAACGTGCTCTATTTTCGGAAAAAAACGCAATTCCATTCCCATTCCATTCCGAGCAAAAGGCGCTTAATTCCATTCCCATTCCATTCCTCCAAGCGTTGTCCCCATTCCACTTCCTGGGTCGCGAAAATGTGGAATGATTCCGGAATCATTCCAATTCCGGAGTGGCAACTCCGCAACACTGCACAGCAGCATGGGTGATTAGTAGGCAAGTGAGCGCGGTGCGATTTAACATTTGCTCAGAGCTGTCTATGCATACAGGAGACTTGTATGGTGGAGTACACTCAGCTTTGTAAATTGGTGTCAGTACTCCTTTGAAGGGTGTGTACGATTAATCAAGAGTGGCTAAATCAGTCAGCATGGTGATCTCTCAACTCAAAGCTTGGTGGCTTGAATCCGCGGCCCAATGAGCAGTATTTAGCTTCAGTCTATCTTCTTTCTCAAAGCAAAAAAGAAAAAAGAAGCATGAGCACACTGTCTCCACCTGAAAACATGCCTGACGTATAAAAAATGGTGCACTGTGAATGTGCAAGGTACATGATCTATTAACCACTATTTCACATAAATGAGGTACCGTATTTACTCAATTCTAACGCACCACTCATTCCCGCGACCAAAAAAAAAAAGGACATTGATTTTAACATGCTCCCATTTTTCGCGACATGAAAAAGAGAAGTCCTTAGTAATCAACCTTCTCACATTCATAAAAACAAAAGACATACTCGCATAATAAACGCACTGCCACCTTTGAACCCCTGCCGTCACTCGATTGGCCGTGCTGTGGCTTTCCCGCTTCACTTGATCCGCGGTGTCTCGAAGACGTTCAGCTTGCGGATTCATAACTCCTGCGTCCCGATAAAACTGCCACACATAATCGGGCATAGCCATGTGCAAGCGGCGATAACATCATTTACTCGCAGTGCTGCACTCCTCTGTGCTATTGCAGTTCCCTCATGCCCGCTGCCACGTGCTGCCATGCGTGCTGCGCAGGCTGGCACAGCTAAGCCTAAGCATGGTCTGGGCATGGTCTCCGAGATTGCCACAATGCAATATTGGACGTGCAGCGCGCACGGCTGACAGGCTCGGGCTCAGCACGGATATGAGGGAGGAATGCGATGACGAGCTGTTTTGCGTGCGGTGATGGGAAACATCTATTCTCCCATTACGGCCACCCGCAAACACTATCGAAAGCTCGTGCAGCTGGGCATCTCGGAGACTGCATCAGCGACGTAGCGACTTCGGTTGGCCGCAAGACAGCCACGGCACGGCGAGTATCATCGGCCTACGCATAATGTGCGTCGTGGCGGCATTCAGCATGGGACCGGTGGCGACATAGAGACTACAGAAACTATGCGCGCCAAAGACCGGCGCGCCGTTAGTTCGTTTTTTTCGCCGGTGACCTTTCGACAGTGCCTGAACCTCGAAGGAGGTGGCCATTTTGATGCCGACGCCGATATGGTAACGGCGTAGTTCGTTCGCACTCGGTTCTAACGCATATACGATTTTTGGACCCGTTTTATCGGAAAAAAGGTGCACATTAGATTCGAGTAAGTGCAGTAGATATATTGTGCTCTCTTGTGATTTAGCAACGTTGCAGCTTTCTTCAGTCATATGCTACGTCAGTACTGACATTAAAACCAGTGTACATTCCCTAGGTACCAGCCACCTGTACACATCAAGCCAGATTAAGGAAACAGCAGGTCGGTGGGTGCTAACATATCCAGCCTTTCCTGTGTGTGATCCTCTGTCCTCCACAAGAATCTCTGCAGGCACAGCCTCCAAAGGACACATATAGGAGCACCACATAAGAATGACAAAGAGAGGAGCAGCAGCAGACGGGACACTACTATCAGTGTTGTCCCGGATATGAGGAAACAGTAAGTTGAGGCGAGATGTGGAAACTAAGCACTGTGTATACTACTGATGATTTCTAGGGTTTTACGTCCCAAAACCAGATATGATTGCGAGAGATGCCGTTGTGGACGGCTCCGTAAGTTTTGACCATGTGGGGTTCTTTAATGTGCATTAACATCACAAAGCACATGGGCTGCACAAATTGCATTACTATTCATATTACAGTAAAACCTCGTTATAACCAAGTTGAAGAGGGAGTGGTAATTACTTCATTATAACCAATACTTTGTTATAACCAATATCAATTTCATCTATAGGAAATTCAAGGGGAATTGCGATTACTTTGTTATATCCGATAGTTCGTTATATCTGGGTTCGTTATAACGAGGTTCTACTGTATATACCATTCCCAGCTTTTTCAGAAACATGCCCACTCAAACCCCTTGCACTCATTCCAGTGTGTTCTTCCCAGTTTCAAGAAAAAAATTTTCAATGCCTGACTCTCACCTTCAACACCTATGTCATTTTTCACAGCATGCACCAGATGCTTCACCTTGTCAACCAGTTTCACTATGAGATCACTCTGTGTGAGGCTCCTGCAACAAAGGCACAACAGCATAAGCAATTGGTAATAGCTTATGCGTGACTTTGTGTCAGCATCCACTTAGTGGTAAATGCAAGAAAAATGTGTTGGCATTACACTGAAAGACAGGGCACTAGCAGGATTGAGCAACTCTAGACAACAAGATAGGATAAGGTGACATCGGTGGTGTTTCGGGCCTTGCACATCAATCGTGAATGTGCAAGATACTGCCAGCAAACCATCAGCATTGGAAAAAAAGTGCTGGCTTGCACAAGGGAAACAGTCCGATCTCTGAAAAATTTGCCAAGCATCTGAATGCACTTGACTGCAAGGAGTACACTCTTAGAAGTGTACAATTCTGCTGTATAGTGCCGGTGACATCGTGGCAGCATCACAAGCTTCGACACCAGAGGCTTAAGAGTTCGAAAGCCACCTTCGGAATAGTATCTATTTATTTCACTTAAGCACTCCATGTCAGTACCCTCGCCATCACTCTTACCATCTTTCACAACCCTTTACATTGAGCCCTGATTTGTGGCTGCACACAAGCCACCAGCATCTAATGGACATTGAATGCAATAACATACCTGCCAATCGAGGAACCTTGAAAATCAGGAGATTTGCAACGCTAAGAAAATAGTAAGGAAAGAGGGGGGGGGGGGGGATAAAAAAAGAAAGAAGCTTGCGCACGTTTATATTTCTCGCCTTTCGGGGCTGCAGTAACACCATACACAGCTCTAAATGATTGCCATTAACACTTTTCAGACATGCCGGTGCTCGAAATTAATACGCGTGTGTAGTTACAGTATAACCTCATTACAACCGATCTGCTTACAACAGACATTTAAATACAACATGACGAACTGCAGTGTTGTGCCGATTTGCCTATCTCTTCCACTGATTGAACTTCTTTTACAATAGATTATGATAGAACATACATTCGGATATAAAGGACTAAATTCCAAGGCCAGCTAGCTAGTCAGCATTCCTTTACAGAAGATTTATGTACAGTGAACATCCTAAATTTACCAGCTTCTAATTTCAGATGCCACTTGACAGCTCCTATGGGTCAACACAGTGAGGTACTATGGTGGCAGAAAAGCAACAGCCTTGTAATGATGGAGGCAAGCATGGTGTCCGAGCTGTTCACTGGAGAGCACAGATAAAGTTCACAAGCTTCTGTAAGAAATGTTAGAGAGAAATAAGATTGTTCTTTGACTATGTTTGTGACTTCTATCTGGTTATAACAGAGTCATTCAGTGTCTACATAAAGGTCTGTTTTAACGGTACTTGTATTCTACATACTCCTTTTACAATGGACCGAAACCTCCTTCACTATCAATGTTTGTTGTAATGAGATGAAACTGTAGTCATTCGCACGTGCAAGGTAAAATAGGACATGACCAGCGTAAGCTACAGTGGACCCTTCCCACACTTACCATGCTTCACTGCATAACACTGTTGTATGGCTGTGAGGCTAGCTTAGCATGCACTGCATTGTAATGCCATTGCAAGCTTCTCATCAAGATGATGATAATATGGTGCACTGCAAATAACAAAGGACCCTCATAAAACGCGACAGCCTCCCCTCCCTTTACATCACTGGGTAGAAGGAAGGGTCAAGGGTTCCACGGCAGCGGTCGGGGTTCCTGAAGGCCAGAAATTCTTTAGAGCCTCTGACCTGTGTTTTCTTTTCGCTGCATAGTTAAGGCTGCTTATTTGTATTTAAAGGGAGATTTATGACCACACCCATATAATTGGAAGGACTGGTCAGAAATCATGAGTCTCCTGGGCACATCAGGAGAGCTGGCAGCTATGCAATAATAGCAAACAGGCAAGGTAGATCCCTTATTGATTTTTAATGTGCAAAGCAAGGATCCCAAAGTTGCCGACTACATGTGGCATAATACACTGGAAGTTTCTGTAAGTGCAAAATATTTAAGTTGACTCCAAGGCTCAGCAGCTCAGCATTGCACACAAGCACAACATCCTGGCTGATTCCAAGAATTGTGCAACATTGGCGTGATGAGTACCAAGACCCCATACTTCTCTACTTCACCAGATTGAAATTACAAAATAAAAGTTGCCATTAATGGCCTATAATAAGAAAGAGAATTTTCGCTTAACATTTACTCTCTGTTCCACTTGGCACCGACACATATTACATCACGCTTGCAGCACGACTTGATATGCACTGCTGCGTAGAAGGCCGGTTGGTGTGTGTATGGGCCAATGCTCATGGAAGCAGCAGAATGCTCGACACTGTCCTGGCTACAATGCAGAGCTTTTAGGCTCAGCACGATGCCAAATATAATTTACCTGGAATGTCTAAACCAATAATATATTAGCAGTAGATGGCTGGCCAGCAAACTACAATGTTGGCATACTGAATATTAAGATGCGAGAATGCTAAGCTACTTTGAACTATAGTTAACCTAAAGATGCTCAGGTTTTTGTTTGTTTCTTTTACATCGTGTGGTCAGTTTTCTTTTCATGCTCCCCATAGGCTAAACAAAGCATTGCTCTTTTGGTTTGGGAAAGGCTTTTGCTTTATTAGTATTTACTGCCTATACCCAGACCCTCTACACACATTAAATGGTAAGACCTATGTGTGTACATGAACTGCTAGAACACATACTACAAAGAATGCGCTGCACATACCTTTTCGTGACCACTGTTTTGCAAAGAGGACATGGAATCTTGTAGTTGTCCTGGAGGGCCTTTTCCAGGCATAATCTAAAAACAGCAAAGTGGCTCTGAATGTTAGAATGTTCTTAACTTTTCCCTAGATTAATGCTGAATTTGCTACTCATGGAACACTTCCATGACACACACCTGCAGAATCGGTGATGGCAGCTTGTTGACAAAGGATCCCGCAAAATTTCCAGGCTAAAAGACAAAAAAGAAACTGCTAATAACTTTGGGAAGGAAATAAAGTATCAAGGCTGTTTGGAAGGTGTTCTCCCCTATGACATTCTGACTGGAAATAAGCTTCATGGCACAAAGCTTAATGTAAAATAAAAACTTCGTTCTTGAGTGACACCATGATAAACACAGCAGGCATGCATATTTCCCCTTACAAGAGAACAATGACGTAAGATCATGTGCATAGTGCCTCTGTGTAAAGGCCTGTGAGCTCAATGTTAAATGATTAAAGAAAAAGGTGGGTTTGGCTGCCCTCTAACCACCAAGGAGCACTAAACAGCACTTTGTTAAGTGGGCTTACCCGGATAATACAAATACAACTGCACAAAGTGTGTCTTCACAAATTTTCAGGCTTAATCCCAATACAGAAAGGTGTCAGACAGGGAGATAGAATTTCTCCCATGCTATTTACTGCATGTTTGGAAGAAATCTTCAAAAGGTTAGACTGGGAGGAGACAGGGCTCAGGATTAACGGCGAATATCTGAGTAACCTGCGATTTGCAGATGACATAGTACTCTTTAGCAATGATGGCGACGAATTGCAAAAGATGATTGAAGACTTAAGCCGAGAAAGCGCTAAGGTAGGATTAAGGATGAACATGCAGAAAACAAAGATAATGCTAAGTGGCACGGCGAAAAAAACGCCTATTCAAGGTCGAAACCCATACATTAGAAGTCGTAGAAGAATATCTGTACCTAGGACAGCTACTTACTGGAGAACCCACCCATATAAAAGAAATCCACCGTAGAATAAACATGGGATGGCGCGCATATGGGAGACATTCACAACTCATGAACGGAAACCTACCACTATCACTCAAGCGGAAACTATATAACTACTGCATCCTGCCAGTACTGACTTACGGATCAGAAACCTGGAGAATTACAAAGAAGCTAGAGAGGAAGTTAAGAACCGCGCAGCGGGCGATGGAATGGAAAATGATAGGCGCTACACTACGGGATAGGAAGACAGCCGAGTGGGTCAGAGAACAAACGGGGGTCGCCGACATAATGAACGATATTAAGAAGAAAAAATGGACATGGGCAGGCCACGTGATGAGAAGGCTAGATAACCGATGGACAGTTAGAACGACGGAATGGATACCAAGAGAGGGCAAGCGCAGCCGTGGGTGGCAGAGAGTAAGATGGGGGGACGAAATCAAGAAATTCGCAGGCATCAAATGGAATCAGCTCGCGCAGGACAGGCAAGGAGGCGAGGATTGGGAGAGGCCTTCGTCCTGCAGTGGACATAAAATTGGTTGCTGCTGATGATGATGATGAATTCACCATGAAAGCATGGTGTGCCCACTGCAGGATAAGGATTTACTTGCCCTGCATGAGTTCAATCCACTTTATGACTGCAAATTTCTTGGTCTTATCGCATCCACTTATTTTACCACTCTCCCCATCTCCCCAGTCATGTTTCCTATTCCTCTGTGTCCATTATGTTGCTCCAAGTGACCATATGTCCGATGATTTATGAAACATGCACAGGTCCATTTTTAACGTCAAAGCCTTAACTGGCTTTGACCTTAAAAACCGGCGCCAACAATATGTACGGCACCAAAAATAAAGAACTCATGTCTCATCGAATTGGCGTAGAATGGTATGAATCTAAGACTAAGATGACTGATTGGCCACGACAACCATAGTCGGATACTAATTAAGTCTGCAGTGATGCCCCTCTCACGCCCTTATAACCACCAGCCACTGTACCTCCACGAAGCCTCAAATAGTTCCCTCTCAACAATAATAGATAGACACATAAATTTTTGTTGTCATTTGTTTATCAGAATAGAACCCAGAAAGGATAATTCTTTATTGAGCTGAAATCAAGCGCTTGCAATGCAAAAGCTTGGTGCGCCACAAGAGACGCCACCAGAGTTCTTCAACTCAGTTCAGTGCAGTTTCACGCGTAAAACGAGCCCAGAAGAGAAGTAAATTATACTGCAGCCTTTTTCAGATGGAAACACAGAGACTCCAAACATTTTTGTCCATGCTTGTCGAGCACCTCATGGCTTATACCGATTAAAGGACTAAAGAACAGCAGACGATCCACAGGTACCGAATGCATAAACACGGCGCCATTTTGAAAAGGCTGCATGACGACAATTTTGTTTGCTTCTGTGACTGGCTGGCGGAGTAACCGTCAGCCCTTGTTGCCAATTGCTTTTTTCAAGTTGCATCCTACTATATAGCTTGACATGCTTGCCGACATTTCTCAGCCAGAGATATGCAGGTATGACCGACATGCGACTGAACTTAACCTTTAGAGCCTATGTCAATAAAATAACAACCAAAATAGATGTCACAACAAAAGGCTAAGTAATAGTCGTAAAAGCGTGACATAGGAAGTCACCAAAGAATGTTTACGACACTGCAAAGTGGCTTTTGTTACCATCTTAGCACACGCTAAGGGACCAGTGGATTTTTCACTCTTAATTTGCACTAGGATATCAGCCACCCCTGCTTGTTTTCACGTTCTCTGCTGCCTTCCCATCATTTGAGGTCGTGCCTATAATTTTTATTTACATCACATGCCATGTGGTCCCGGACTTCTCGAGTGTATTTGTTAACCTCAAGGTTTTTGCCCCATGAGGTAGTACTTGGCAATATGTAACAGTTGTACAGTTTCAAATGCAGGGACAGCAATAGGTTGCCAGTACAGATTTGGGAATTTCTGCTATATGTCCTCTAGGTCCTCTAGGCTATTCTTTGGTGAATTTGCTTTATAAGAGAAGGCTCATCTTTTAGCAATTGACCCAGATATATGTGCTGTAGTCTGCTTTCATAGCGATTTTATTAGCAAGATTTCACATGGCCAGTGGCATGGACACATATATATCACTGATGCTACGTTAAGACAAACGAACCTGAAACTGCAGCCCAAGAAGGTCAAAGTTCAGGGCAAAATGCAGATGAGAAATCATTGAACAGGTAATGTGGGTAATGTGGATGGAGCCAACATTCCAACAACAGGGTTGATCTTCCGACGTGGAAATGTTCGCTTGTTTGCTCTCAAATTTCCTGTTCAATGACTTCTCATTGCTTCTACTCAATGTAACTTGCCTGCATCAATATCACCATATTAATAAAAAATATATCGTGCATGCATGCCAACCACAGCAACCAATGCGTGAAAGACAACAAAACTCTCCGATTGCTAGCTGTTCTTGTAGGTGAGAAATAATCAACGCCAGGGTTATTGCACAGCGTTCGCACGCAAGGCACGCTGCTGACCGACCTGACCCCAAGACTGACATTTCAATTTAGACAAATGAAATGTGACGCGAAGACCAAGGACGAACACCAACTGTGAATAAGAAAATGTTGTGTACGGACGTGTGCACTAAAAATTTGGGTGTTATGCGATTTTAGCAATTTCGGTGTTACACAGAGGATCGATGTCAAATTTCGCATTCTGCCATTGACAATCTGTGCTCAGAGTAGACGACACAGCAACACAAAAGCTGATTGATTACCAGCTCTGATTATGAGAGACGCCGTAGTGGAGGTCTCCGGAAATTTCGACCACCTGGGGTTCTTTAACGTGCACTGACATCGCACAGCACACGGGCCTCAACATTTCGCCTCCATCGAAATGCAGCCGCCGCGGCCGGGATTCGATCCCGCGACCTTCGGATCTGCAGCCGAGTACCATAACCACTAGACCACCGTGGCGGGGCAGCAACACAAAAGCTGTCTGCGAATGCGAGCACGCTGATTCCTTATGCAACACTGAGGAGTCAATTAGGATATGACACGGTTAGCTGCACCAGATACCTTTCGTGAGCTTTTGGACTCCGGCTGTACGGTTCAGGTGAGCGCCTCTGATTTCGCGCCATCTTTCAAAGCTTCGAAGTTCTGTTGGAGCATTACGAAACGTCGCTATTTGATTCATTGATTTCTGGGGTTTGACGTCCCAAAACCACGACATGATTATGAGAGACGCCGTAGTGGAGGGCTCCGAACATGTAGACTACCTGGGGTTCTTTAACGTGCACTGACATCACACAGTACAGACGCCGAACAATGTTGAGGCCCGTGTACTGTGCGACGTCGCTATTTGGTCCGTCACAATTGCTGCATAAATCAGGCGTCTAAAATTTTCACTACAGGGGTACTCGTAAATTCTCAGGTGATAGGTGAGCGCAATTCTTTCGCACAGAAACGCGTACATTCAAGTTGCTTACCAAATGGGGCACTCGAGGGATTTCACGAGCTGCAGTAGAGTATCCTTGATGTCTTTCTTGTATGTACCCATATTCTTACAATGTACAATGCAGCAGGAACTTTTATAAAAATATCTGTTGCGGACGGAATGCCATTTGTTTTATGGCGTCACGATGGTGCAGCGTCTTCCTCGGCGTCTCCGTTATGGTGGCGCTTGACCAGCTGACATCCAATCTTCATTCACGCCTGCGAGCTGCTCAGAGCCTACGCATTGCAACAAAGCAGCTATGACTTAGTGACAAGTGAACATTTCCATAAAACAACACGGTTAGAAAGCCACAGGCTCGCACGAGGCGCTCAAAAACGCAGGTACTGCGCTTGCCGCCAAATAAGCTTCCCGCATTTTCTCTGCACTTAGCGCGCGGAAACAAAATCCATGGTGGCCAGTCCAATATGCGCAGTTCTCTCTAAGGTTTGCAACAAAAAATTTCTTAGCGGTAAAGTCGGGCTCCAACTTTGTACTAATATAATATATTTTATGTTCTTTTTATATTTACTACACTATTTTGCTTACGCATGCAAAACAACTAGTGTTCTTAGTTTTATATGAACTTTGCAAATGGTCGTCTCTAAGGCTATGCTTCGGCTGATTGCAGATGCCAAACAATGCACGTTTCAAATATTGTTAACTTCACATACCAGGAAACTGCTAGCGCTGAAAGTAACATCGAACAAACTGAATTTATAAGTATGTTTTTATTGCAAATTAGTGGTCTCTAACCGCGCGCCTCAAAATTACGAGTACAGATCTTGAAGGCTATGCTATTGTCGACTGGTACAGCTACTGTACTACGGGGTGAGCCGACGGAGTCAGCCTTGGGTCAGCCTGCGGGAAGATTGATACATGTTCGTTTTCAGGTAAAACCCGATTTTATCCGGTTCTTACACCCCGAACATGTGTCAGAATCGTTGGGACATCGCGGGACAACGAAGTGGCTCAAGTGAACGCTACACGGGGTTCTTATTTGTAAGCCAGAGGTTACGGCTCTCATTTGTAAATTTATGTGTTTAAATTTAACCCGAATGTTGGAGTGGTTCCACAAAAAAAAAATAAAAGAAAAAGAAAAAGCGATTCGTCCCTGATTATACCACGAGGACAAATAGCACCCGATTTTTACCCTCCGAATTAAAAAAAAAAAATTATAACACCCCAAAGTTGTCGTGCGTGCTTTTGACTGAGTTATTCTCAGGAAACATTCAGAAAATTGAGAAGCCGTTCCCCCTATTTGGAAAATAGGGGCAAGGGAAGCTTGTGCTGTGTGCCCGCCTATTACAGCGAAAGTGTTTTCTCCACCACGACCGCACTGAAGTCACGTAGATGACGCACTAAAATGTACCGGTAGTAATGACAATCAAGCAGATTTTTTTTTCTGTGACGCACTGGGAATCGGACCCACAACCTCTCGTTGCGCGATGAAAAGTGCAGGGCGCTCTATCAACTGCGACGTTCACCTTTTTTTTTAATTTTTAATCTATACTGCCAGTGTACGTATATTCACACATAATGCAAGCAAGTAGAGATGCCTCAAAAACAAAACAAAATTATATATCACAGAAGTCAGCTCACTATTGCATTAAGATATCATATGCAACACGTACAGCTTCCACACGAGTTATTGGGCACACGTGTTTGTGCTATATGAAGTATTCTTGGATACCTATTTTTCACCAACATCATTGTGACGCACAACCATTCTAAATCTCTATATACTGTGAAGGCCCAGTAACACGAGACATGACAGTATCAAAGCGTATATGCATCATCTTTAGTTTTCAAAAATAAAACCTTATGCCGTGGGCACCTATCAAGAAGCCTGGAGTATAATAGAACTCGTTGCTATACGCGTTCCCTCACCTCGTCCTTTTCCTGTGTTGCTCCATTTCTCTTTCTTTAAGCCTGGAGTATGTCCCAGGAGAAAACCGCTTCCCAGTATTCAATGAAATATGTGCTCGATCGTCTTAGGCGTTTTACATAATGGGCTCTCTGCACCCCAAAAAACAAAGAAGCGCCTTACTTCCATCAATGTTTTGACACGCAGACGACGCGAACAGCTGGTGTTCCAGATTTTCGCGACTCCAGCAATTCATGCGGCACCTAGCGGCAGTGGGAGGAAACGGCGCACTGAGGTCCGAACAGTCCGAACGCCATGAGTACCGTATCGGCTGCAGCTGTGGGCGGTAAGATGGAGCCGCCAGTAAAGAAAAAACGAACGGCCAAGCAGTTCTGCTGTGTTCCTCAGTGCGTGTCTGCGAGATGGAAAGACAGAGCTATTTCTTTTCATGCATTTCCTTCCGAGGCCAAAGACCGAAGCCGCAGAGCGCGGTGGATTGCGGCTGTGACGCCGACGATGACAGTTTGCTCGCAGCATTTTGCACGGGAGGATTTCTTTTTTCCAGGTGAGGCACTAGCGTAAACTTGTTAACTAGAACCTATTACATGACCATTGTACCTAGCGACTTTACACGTTGCTGCGGCGCCTGAAGTATGTCAACAAATTTCGCATTGCGAGGGCTCGGTTCGCCATGTGCATTACACTTGCGATTGAGCTGTACTTTATTTTCTGTGTATGTTAACCGGAATACGAGGACTTGATCCATTGGGCACACTTGCGATTATTTCCTGCATGCTGCAGTTCAAGCACATGTTCGACCTGTGAACGGTTTCTACGATGTTCGTGTATTCTGCACTACACGTGGCGGCAACCCGGAAGGCATCCCGTGCACTTTCCAGCACAACGCTCGTGCATCTTGAACGAGTGTCGGAAGTTCTAGTGTTTACTACTGACGTACCAGCAAGTTCGGGGATGCGATCATTGTAAACTTGGCACTGATTGAAAGCGCAGTCTCCTGCATGGCACGGACGAATTTGCAGTGCACGCAGACAGCTCTCCGCGCGCGGATTTGCCTTCCAATTACGCACGAATCGAATGTGTCCATATGAGGGTGGTAGTTCACTCAGCAAGTTTATTGCAGTAATTGGCGACATGCACGCCACCATCACGACAATTTTACTCGTCCTTGCAAGTTAAGGAAAACCAACGGCATCCACTTTCTGCTGGCGCGTACCATACTGCAAGTGCAGCATTTGTACCTAAAGTAGCGTTATGTAGGTTGTTTCGATTATGCTGACGTCAGTGTCAAAGACATTGATCATGTCATTGTGTCACAAGCAACTTTAAACTATGTGTTGCAGATGGCACGTTCCGTGTGCAATGTTTTATGACACTCCAAACATGGCATTAATTTGCTTGCTGGTGCCCTTTTTCTTTCCCTAAAAACATTGTGACCTTCTTTCTGGTGTGAAAAACTAAATCCAGCACACATCGACACATAAAAGCTTAAACAATTTATTTTTCAGATGTCCCATGCCAGCGAAGACGGCTAAAAAACAACGCCGTAAATGTGCTTGCACTTTGCGGACAATCCAGCTGTGCACGAGCACTTCGCTGCAGTGATGGAGGGCTCCCGGAAAACATCGGCTATTTGAACAAGGATCTCGTGCGGGTCCGCAGTCACGCCGGATGTTTGAACACACAACGCGACCACTTCCACACTCCACTTGCGCTTACAGAACCAGTGCTTCCAACTAAAATTAGATGCTCCGCATCGACAACCCGCTCCCCTTCTACAAAACAACGCGAACTGCCGTCACACTGCAAAAAAGTTAATATTTGTGCGAGAGACAGCGGACGCGGGGACCTTCGTGTATCCGCCATGCTGCACATTGTGGCCAGACTCCGCAGCGCCCTCTCCTGTTGATTTGAGTTGCGATATGCACGTGACGTCACGACTGCCCCGCTGTCGGCGCGACGGGCATGCTGGAGGACCATGGGGACCACTTCTTGTTTCGTTCCCTGCAGCGCCGTTCATACATTCGTTGATTCGACAGCGTTTTGGTTCGTTTTCTCTAAATTTCTAGGCGCAATGTCGACGCCGTCCCTTGCGGAAAGATTATCAGCCTGAGTTAATCGTATCGGCACGATGTTTATGTGAGCAAATGCACGAACGTGCGACGATGTCGATCCCTACACGAAGCTGCCGGACGCCGACGGGCACCAACGCTGTGTACTCGAAGTGACGCGCGGGGACATCGTCAACTACTTCGTTTTTCTCCGTACGGCTTTCATCTTTATCTTACGGCAACGACTGGCACGCACGCAGTGCCGATCGACTCCGCGACTGCCGCTGCACCAGCCTTGCTTTTCAGGAGGCGCCGTCCTTTCAGCGCGCTGTTCATGATCTGCGCTGCTTCAGTGTAGAGACGTCAGTGTCCCATCGATATTTGTGTCCTCCAAGATCTTACATGGAATGCCTACGAATGCAGTTTGTACTGTTCTTTTCCCCGTGTCCCTAAATTTCAGTCATAAAAAAAAATTCGTGACGAATGTCATACTTCCTAATGCAAAATGTGAGCGCAGCCGTGCGCGCGTGTGTTAATGATGCGATATGCTGAGCAAAAGAATTAGATATCTGCGATCTCTACCAGCAAATATAGCTTGATGCGCCGACGAAGCACTTCCACAGAGTGCGTCACCGACTGTTAACAGAAACTCGATCGCGCTTTGAAGTACGATGAGCTTCCGTTTCGGCGGCGCGAACAGCTGGGTTCCCCTGACTCGTAGAAGGTTGTTTTTAGAATACTTCCATGGTAGCCCAGCCGGCCCAACACCACCGGCCCCGGCAAAAGTGCGTCGCGCGTGGCTTGAGGCGGGCGAACCAGGACATCTTTCGCTACGCTCCAGAGCGCACCCAGGATCACTACCAGGGGGGGGGGGGGTTCAATTTTTCACAAAGGGCCGGGCATGCCATTACACAGTTGTTGCGTGTGTAAAAAAAAGTAAATAAAATGCCAAATAATAGTAACATCAATGATGATGATTATTTTTATTATTTTTTCGGCATTTTGTAGAGACATTAGCGCCACATTCTTCTAGGACATAGGAGCAGTTACGGAGTGGGATGGGGTTAGGTCGGCCTCAGGGGGGGGTTACAACACCCGAACCCCCCCCCCCCCCTCGGTGCGCCACTGTGCTCTACGATGCGGTAAAACGCATTTTGTGCGACTTCTGATCGAGTCAAAATTTCACAGAAACCCAATACTGTAGTCTTACCTTTTTTGGCATTTTGGGCAAGATTTTGAGAGACCGTATTTTTATTCAGGAAGGCGCGCAATAAGTAGAGGAATGCTCTACGATGCGGGAAAGCGCATTTTGTGCGACTTCTGATCGAGTCAAAATTTCACAAAAAACCCAATACTATAGTCTTACCTTTTTTGGCATTTTGGGCAAAATGTTGAGAGACCGTATTTTTATTCAGGAAGGCGCGCAATAAGTAGAGGAATGCTCTACGCTGCGGGAAAACGCATTTTGTGCGACTTCTGATCGAGTCAGAATTTCACAAAAAACCCAAAACTATAGTCTTACCTTTTTTGGCATTTTGGGCAAAATGTTGAGAGACCGTATTTTTATTCAGGAAGGCGCGCAATAAGTAGAGGAATGCTCTACGATGCGGGAAAACGTATTTAGAGCGACTTCTGATCGAGTCAAAATTTCACAAAAAAACCCAATACTATAGTCTTACCTTTTTTGGCATTTTGGGCAAAATTTTGAGAGACCGTATTTTCAGGAAGGCGCGCAATAAGTAGAGGAATGCTCTACGATGCGGGAAAACGCATTTTGTGCGATTCTGATCGAGTCAAAATTTCACAAAAAACCCGAGACTATAGTCTTACCTCGCGCATCGTAGAGCATTCCTCTACTTATTGCGCACCTTCCTGAATAAAAATACGGTCTCTCAATATCTTGCCCAAAATGCCAAAAAAGGTAAGACTATAGTCTTGGGTTTTTTGTGAAATTTTGACTCGATCAGAAGTCGCACAAAATGCGCTTTACCGCATCGTAGAGCATTCCTCTACTTATTGCGCGCCTTCCTGAATAAAAATACGGTCTCTCAAAATTTTGCCCAAAATGCCAAAAAAGGTAAGACTATAGTATTGGGTTTTTTGTGAAATTTTGACTCGATCAGAAGTCGCACAAAATGCGTTTTCCCGCATCACAGAGCATTCCTCTACTTATTGCGCGCCTTCCTGAATAAAAATACGGTCTCTCAAAATTTTGCCCAAAATGCCAAAAAGGTAAGACTATAGTATTGGGTTTTTTGTGAAATTTTGACTCGATCAGAAGTCTCACAAAATGCGTTTTCCCGCATCGTAGAGCATTCGTCTACTTATTGCGCGCCTTCCTGAATAAAAATACGGTCTCTCAAAATCTTGCCCAAAATGCCAAAAAAGGTAAGACTATAATAGTATTGGTTTTTTTGTGAAATTTTGACTCGATCAGAAGTGGCTCAAAATGCGTTTTCCCGCATCGTAGAGCATTCCTCTCATTATTGCGAGCCTTCCTGAATAAAAATACGGTCTCTCAAAATCTTGCCCAAAATGCCAAAAAGGTAAGACAATAGTCTAGGGTTTTTTGTGAAATTTTGACTCCATCAGAAGTCGCACAAAATGCGTTTTCCCGCATCACAGAGCATTCCTCTACTTATTGCGCGCCTTCCTGAATAAAAATAGGGTCTCTCAAAATTTTGCCCAAAATGCCAAAAAAGTAAGACTATAGTATTGGGTTTTTTGTGAAATTTTTACTCGATCAGAAGTCTCACAAAATGCGTTTTCCCGCATCGTAGAGCATTCCTCTACTTCTTGCGCGCCTTCCTGAACAAAAATACGGTCTCTCAAAATATTGCCCAAAATGCCAATAAAGGTAAGACTATAGTCTTGGATTTTTTGTGAAATTTTGACTCGATCATAAGTCGCACAAAATCCATTTTCCCGCATCACAGAGCATTCCTCTACTTATTGCGCGCCTTCCTGAATAAAAATACGGTCTCTCAAAATTTTGCCCAAAATGCCAAAAAAGGTAAGACTATAATATTGGTTTTTTTTTGTGAAATTTTGACTCGATCAGAAGTCGCACGAAATGCGTTTTCCCGCATCGTAGAGCATTCCTCTACTTATTGCGCGCCTTCCTGAATAAAAATACGGTCTCTCAAAATCTTGCCCAAAATGCCAAAGACTGTAAGACTATAGTATTGGGTTTTTTGTGAAATTTTGACTCGATCAGAAGTCGCACAAAATGCGTTTTCCCGCATCGTAGAGCATTCCTCTACTTATTGCGCGCCTTCCTGAATAAAAATACGGTCTCTCAAAATCTTGCCCAAAATGCCAAAAAAGGTAAGACTATAGTATTGGGTTTTTTGTGAAATTTTGACTCGATCAGAAGTCGCGCCAAAATGCGTTTTCCCGCACCGTAGAGCATTCATTCGTCTACTTATTGCGCGCCTTCGTGAATAAAAATACGGTCTCTCAAAATCTTGCCCAAAATGCCAAAAAGGTAAGACTTGGGTTTTTTGTGAAATTTTGACTCGATCAGAAGTCGCACAAAATGCGTTTTCCCGCATCGTAGAGAATTCCTCTACTTAT